>CM034351.1:29387139-29401367 GCA_019925275.1 Mytilus edulis | reverse complement strand
TGGATTCTATACATAGGAATAATAAACACGGGTTCTATATGTAGAAGTCAAAACACAAGGATTATATATATCGAAGTCATAAACAAAATGATAGTTGTGCACATAAATATCGCGTAGATTGAGCTGCTGTTTTGCGGTAGTGAGTGTAAGAGTCAAATATGTAATGTTGATAAAATCTTAATTTAGAACATACACTTGTTTTGCCTGGTTATTGTTAACTTTGCAGAATTGATTTCACTATAGGATTATGGTTACATGTGTTAGAGTATGGAATACAATCTATATGCTTCATAATACTAACAACTCCCATAAGACTGAATCATGCGTAACATGTTTATATCATTGCGGCTCTAAAGAGTCTGTGTCGCTGACATCGGTCTATGAGCATATCAAACATAAAGCACGCTATCCATCGTTGTAGACGAGAATAGACTTCATGACAAAATTCTCTATTTTGTTGAACTTGTAAAACTGATCTTTTAGTCTGTTTAGTTTCTTTGACTTATTAATAGATTTGCCTTGCTGATCATTTTTGTGATTTTATGTGTTTATTTAAATCATATGAGGCATAACAGAAAAACAAAATGTTTCTCACTTTGTATCATAGTTTTCATGATAATAGGCAAAAATTAAGAAAAAAATGTTTGTCATTTGTGGGCCATAACATCTATCAAAGTTTGTCTTACAGTTTTTACATACATGTATACATACGGACAATTAGAAGAGCCCATTATTCTGAACATATTTTTTCGTTTCTTTACTTATAATGGTTAAAAAAAAACAGAAAGTAAAATCACAAAAATACTAAACTCAGAGGAAAATTCAAAACAGAAAGTCCCTAATCATATGGCAAAATCAAAGGATAAAACACACCAAACGAATGGACAACAGCTGTCATATTCCTGACTTGGTACAGGCATTTTCAAAATATAGTAGACAAAACTTGCATTTAACCCCTAAATTCTATTTTGTGCCATGTCAGCCATTTTGGTTAGTAGGCTGGATTATCTGACACTTTTTTTTACTTGATACCTTATTAATGATTGTGGCCAAGTTTGGTTAAATGTGTCTAAGAGGAAAACATTTTTGTAAAAGAATACACAAATTTACAAACCATTTTTAAAAAATCTGGGCAATAACTTCTAAAAGCCGAATTGACCATTATTTGTACGTTGGACTTATGGTTTTGCATATTGTCATCTTATGTAACTTGTAGAAAGATCCTTCTGATGTTTACAATTCTATTAATTGAAAATAAACTTTTTCAAAACTACAAGGCACTAACTCCCAAAAGAGTTTTCTCAACATTTTACGCACTAACTTGACGTAAATTTCCGTAACGAGAAAAGAAAGAACATTTATTTCTCTCATATTAGAATATCAACTGTGCACTTCCCATAATAATGTGTTTACATAAAAACATATAATTGCAGGATTTTTTAAACCACCTCGAGTTCAAGACATATATATTTGACTAGATACATATATAACAATATATCATATACATGATATACATCTCAATCAACACAATAGTAACTTTAATGTAGTAAAATATTTGCAAAGATAATGATAAAGTCAAGACCAAAGACAGTGATCGTTCGAGTGATTTTGAAAAACATGACTTTGCGCCAGACGCCCGTTACGTCTACAAAAAACTCACCAGTAACACTCGAATTATAAAAAGGTAAAATACCAAATAAAGTACGAATTTAAATACATTTGATGACCAAAATCTCCTGAAAGTTTTGCCGAATACATGTAAGGTAATCTATTCTTTAGGTAGAAAATTTGTTAACAGTTGATTTATAATAATGACTATATCAATGATTATTCATGTTAACACAAAAGTGCTGACTACTTGGCTGGTGATATCCGCGAAGAATGAAACCTCAATCAGCAGTGGCATCGACCTAGTGGCTTTAAATAAACTCGTATAAACACTACTGTAAAAGAAAGAGAGAAAAGGCACTAATAAGTGTTAGACTTAAGACTGATCTATACGAACATCGCCATGATCATCAAAATGTCGTGGTGAACTCCAGCGCTCCGGCATGTTAAGTTCATTCTTCACCTATAAGTTTTGAAAGAGTAGGTATGTTATTGGTTTTTTTTCGAGTCATAAGTAAAAGTATCAATGTTTTGGTTTGAAGTATTTTTTTATTTAAACAAAGATGAATTCTGCACATTTTTAGTGTGTGTAAATTTAACAAAGACTAAAAGAGGAAAATCAATGGTGGTACCAAGTGTAACACCTATAGGTGCCAGACAACTTTAATATTCAAAATGAATTTATCCAAAGAAGTAGGTTCAGTAAGACCACTTTTTTGCCCCAAAATATAGCAGTTTTACAAAATTGTTAAATTGTTAACTTTTAATTATTGATTGGAACGAAGTATGCTTCTGCTACATAAAAATGGACTGTTTTTGACAATACAATACATATGTATCGGGTACTAGCATTATTAAGTCATGCTGAATTACCGAAATCTTCACAATTTTTGCAATTTAGTTAAATTTAAGACGGTTTCTGTCGTTTTTAAGTTTGGGTGGTCTCCTTTATTCTTTTATTTCGTTTATATTTTTTTTTATTTGAACATCGGGGAACTACAATTACCTTTATTCCCTTCCTTTATTCTCACGATTTCAGATAAATTAGACTTGGCTTGCACTCAACATGTTCAATGTATTTTTTACATTTTGGATACAAATGGTACCAAGAGGAAGTTTATCGCATTTCATTTTGTGGTTATAATTTTTTTATTTTTTTACGCATGCATGGATTTTGGAAATCTAATCTGGTAGTGTCCTTGTACATTTTCACTTTATTCTTTTATTGTTTTTGATTTTTGTCGTGTCTTCCCCCGACGACATTTGTTGTGTTTTATTTGCCTTATCATAACTCCTGTGTACACTTGCTAACAATAACGTTTTATAATTGGAATAAAAGTGTATTACAACATATTTCGAATGGATTGAGATATATTGGGAACTTGACCTTTACCCTTTAATTCCACTGTCTACTCTATTTTATTTTTATTCATTGGTGTATCATATCAAGAAAAAAAGTTGTGTAGCACTAAACAATATTATATGACATTGAGACTATTTTCATTTTTATGAAATTATAATGAACTTTAATGGCTATTGCGTGCTTATTTTTTGGGGTTGGTTTGTATGTGACGTACGCACATAATCTTTCGTTATTTAGATTATTCAATACTAAAATATTAAGAATATTCATTGTAATTTCTTTTACATGTCTCTTTGCAATTGATAGCTATTAACACAATTACACGTCTTTGTTGACCCGAATACAACACTCGGATACAAATTCAGAACCACTTGAAAGATTTAAGTCCCAAAATGAAAATATAACATTGAAAAATTAATTTCAGTTTGAAAAGAATGTGAAATTTAAACGTCGACAAAGTTAGTTTTATTTAATGAATATCTAGAGAGTTAAATGCAATTACCTCAAATAAACTATTTTGTCAAAAAACTCCCATTCTAATTGTAGTTACGGCTCTGAAGTGTTGAGACTAGACCTTTTTTTTTAATAAAATGTCTATGGATAGTTTCTTGTTAAAAAAAGGATACGTTGCTCCAAAAACATCAATTACTAATTTATTAGTCTATATCAACTGTATTTCTTATATAAAATCTATCAAAGTGAAAGTTGAGAAAGGAAATGGGGAATGTACCAAAGCGACAACAACCCGACAATAGCTTCTATACTTCTAGCCAATGTAGAAAAGTAAACGCATAACAATACACACATTACAATTCAGTCCAAGAGAAGTCCGAGTCCTATGTCAGAAGATATATTAAAAGAGAATAAACAAAATGACAATAATACATAACAACAGACTACTAGCAAGCAGTTAACTGACATGCCAGCTCCAGAACTCAATTAAACTGATTGAAAGATTATGTCTTCATCATATGAATATCAGACACAATCCCTCCCGTTAGGGGTTTAGTATCATACTATCATAACATATATGAGAAGAACATAACCCGTGTCATGCCAACAACTGTTTTTCAAATAAATGTGTTTAGTTCCGGTGCAAAGACCCTATAAGTGAATCAATATTAATACCAAAATATGCAATCTTTAACAATGTTTAATGACCTGACAACAGTACCGTAACTATATCCCTTCTTAATAAGTTTGTTTGAAGGTTTTGTAAGCTTTTGAGGTGAATACTGACATTTTTGTGCTTTGTAAAGAATATTACCATAAAGGATTGGATGTGAAATACCTGAACATATAAGATGTCTGCATGTTGAGTTATACTGACGAATTCTTTCCTTATACCGATGATAAAATTAAGTAAATGTTCTGACTAGTTTGTGATATCGAAAACCCTGGTGTAATAATTTTTCATTAATACCTAAATTTCTCTTGCTTAAATCTAATACGTTGTTACATACACGAGCGAATCGTACACGTTGGGATCTATAAACACCATAAGATGGTGACAAGGGAACGTCACCATAAAACTCTTTTATCATAATTTTTTGTATTAAGCTTCACGTTAATGATATAGATATCAAGATCGAGGAAAGGGCAGTGGTCATTATTAGTATTAGCTTTAATTAAAGTCAGTTCAGCAGGATAAATTTCTTTAGTATACATACTGAAGTCGTCATTATTGAAAGCTAATATATCATCCAACATGTCCAAATATCTAAAAGTATTGTTAAATTTTTGTATCAAATGTTGTTTCGATGGGTCTTTACTAATTTTAGTCATAAATTGTAACTCATAACAATACAAAAACAGGTCCACAATAAGTGGTGCACATTTATTTCCCATTGGAATTCCAATAACTATATACGATATACGGAATCTCCAAAGCGAACACAAATGTTATCGAGTAAAAATTCAAGCGCAAATATAGTATCAAAGCATGTCTAAGTAACATAGTTCTTTTGTTTATTGCTACTAAAATATGACCTAAAAGAGTTTGCTTGTTAAAACATTATATCAGTTCAAACAAAAACATTAAAGAATTGTTTCAAACAATTTAAGCACACATTTACTAAGAGCTGATAATATATTTACAGAGTTTGCTGATCAAACACTATAAATACTTCAAATTGATATACTATGTCTTCGAATATGTTGGTAATATAAATCTGAGCGTTCTCATGTATACAACGATATGTTATTATGGGTATATTTATTTGTAACATCGAACAAATAAAGAACTGCAAGTTAGAGTGTTTTTAAATGTTGATTACTTATTTAATTTATGAGCAAATGTATCAAATAAATTAGTAATAAGGTGTTAAAACAATTTTCACGACGCTCAGGAAAGGTTAATACTATATGTACATACTTTTCATTGTTTAAACTATAACGTACAATAACTAGATCAATGTCTTCGGATATATTGATATATTTATTCTTGGTGAAAAGGTGTAGATATTGTAATGCAAATATGGGTACTCATTGATCTTTTTTCTAAATTTCGAATAATTTTAATATTTTGAAATTGTCATTAAATAGTCAAATGTTTGAAATGAAGGAAATGATCGTTTTTCTTCATGAATTCAAATGCACACAGCTTTTATCAATTTTGTTTTTTAAGATGGTTCTTCATATAGAAATATTAATGTTATGCCTACATATTTTGACCACTACATTTAAGAACATGGCTTCATTCATTTTTGTGGCTATTCAATTATGTATTGCGGACGATTGATGTGCTTTTTTGTGGACATCTTATCTTCATTTGAAGGCTTTATCAAAGTTGGCACACTGCCAGGTTGTACTTGGTTGAATATTTCAATTTGTGCTTTACATATACATCTTTTGCAATCGTTTGTCCCTCTTACTCTTCAACTTCGTATTTGGTTTTACCTTTTAATTTGTAGCAATTTTTTTAACGGAATGTGTGTCTTGCAAAAAAAGTTATAATACTCTTCTACGAGTTGTTTTATATAAAAATTCCGCTTTGAGCTTACTTGTCGGTATGGATTTGCCTTATGTTATACTAAACTTTCATATGAAGTTAAAGTTCTACTTATCAAATATTAATTTGGCACATTAAATATAGTATCAGCAAGCATTTATTAAGATTTCTACTTTTAACCATTCAAATGTTGGTATTTAGAAAACCATTCGGCGTGAAAGGGTTTTATTGGGTAGATAAGTTAACGCAGATCAAATTTATTCCTTCATTGTTTGATAATTTGCGTATTTTGATTGAGTTAAGCCTTCCAATTGATATTTCATAGTGTGTATACTATTGTTTAAGAAAAGGGAGAAGGTTTAGTACCATGAAACATTTAATCCCGCTGCAAATGTTTGCACCTGTCCTAAGTCAGGAATCTGATGAACAGTAGTTGTCGTCTGTTTATGTAGTTCATATGAAATTTTCGTTTCTCGTTTTTATATAGATTAGACCGTTGGTTTTCCCGTTTGTATGGTTCTACACTAGTAATATGCAAGGCCCTTTATAGCTTGCTGTTCGGTGTGAGCAAATGCTCCGTGTTGCAGGCTGTACCTTGACCTATAATGGTTTACTTTAACAAACTGTTACTTGAATGGAGAGTTGTCTCATTGGCACTCATACCACATCTTCCTTTATATATTGACGGTAAAATTAGGGAATCGCACACCAAAAAGAATTGAAAGTTCTCATATATGTATATTTGTTCAGAATAGACTATATCCTATCTACGAAGTCTTGTGATATTCTTAATGGTATTGTATCATTTTCTCATTATTTCTTATCTTAAAGAAATACTTTAAATTATTTTTGCGAATACTTTATTTTGGTTATAGCCATTTTTGAACAATGTCGCGGCGATTTGTTTTCGCGATTCCCAGTTTTACTTGTTAAGACAAGTACGGAAAATCCAAGTTTTTCATATTCGCGACGATTTATATTTGCAATTTTTTCTAATTTGACTAACTACGAAATTCAATATCGACTTTAACATAATATTTTTGTCCTGAATTCATGAAATGTGAAACAACGAAACTAAAATAATTGTTATAAAATTGAATAGATGGTATCCTTTATTTCAAGTTCGATGTGATAAATTTTACATGTTGGAGGGCTCCACTCTATGGTAGAAGCATCTATACTATTAAACGAGAAGACCTAATTTTGTGTGTCGCTTCTCTTCCTTCCACGATAAATTAATCAGCATTCCTCTGTGTTCTATAGGTAACATGCACAGTCGCATTTGTCATCCATTTTTATGATTATTCAGATTGAGTTATTTTTGGAGAAAAACGACAAAAAGGAGTCCGGATAGTGATTCCGTCATCAGACTGACTGTTAGTCATAGATAAGACTTCCGGTTTGAAACCTGCACAAGTACAACCAAGCGTATGATAGATAACAAAAATGAAAAATAATTAAGCCAATCAGAGCGTTCTCAATATCAAGGTGTCTAGGTGCACAACTATTATACCTCCTTAGAGGGGACAATTATTTTTCGCGTTTATCTACATGTAAACTACAATTATACTACTCGAATATATAGAGACTCTCTGTATTCTGTCTACTGTTTACTTTGAAATGTTTACTATTTAAGGGTTCATACCAGTTGCATATATATTAAAATAAGTAAAACATGTGGGAACAAGAATGTGTTCATAGTACACAGATGCCACATCGGCACCATATTTACTAAGTTTTGAGTTGATTGGACTTAAACTTCATAAAAACTACCTCGACCAAAAACTTTAACCTGAAGCGGGACGGACGGACGGACGTACAAACGCACGGACTAGAAAACATAATGCCCATTAATGGGGCATAAAAATTTATTTTTGAAAGTGAAAGTAGTGATTTGGCAAAAATGAAAGTTGGGCGGTAGAGATTAGAGGGAGACATGACCTTTTTGGGGACGTCGGGATTTGGGGATTGATCCTTACGGGATCCGGGAATATATTTTTTTGATTTCGGGATTTCGGGATATGAATTTCTTTAAATTCTGCATCTCGGGATTTCATGTTTTTTAGCCCGGGACTTCAGGATCAGGGCTCTCCGACCACCCCTCAAATTAGCCTTAGTCGGTCTTTTGTCATTTATACCTGATTCATATCTTACCATTGACATGTTAAGAAGGCTCTCAAAAGAAAAAAAACACTGATGGATTGTCCTAGAAGCATATTTTATTTGACTAATAATGGTCTATATATAAGCAGTTACATAAATTAGTTTCATGTTTGAAGCGGTGCAAATTTTTTATTTAATTTGACTTTTACCAAAGATGCATTGTAGCAAAGGAGAAGAATAATTGTGGTCTGAGGCCAGAAACACGAAAATAATTGAATTTAACAGAAAGGAAACAAATATCGGACTTTGGAAAAAGGGAGAGGGCTTTTGATACCTTTTACGAAATTCCCCATACATAATATCTTTTACAAAAATTCTTCCTACAACATTTCACAAACTGTATATTCCCGCGATTTTGCGGGTGTGTTCTAGTTTTATTTAAAGACGGACAAGGTCTATGATCTTCTAATTTCTGTACTTGGATATAGTGTAGGTGTACATATCATGAATACTGTATCGACCCCAAATAGTGGCCAAGGAATATCTTTAAAAAGAACACATGATATTATGAAGCATAGCACAGACATCGATAAGTATAACCTTGACCTAAGTGGAATAACGTCCATTATGTATGACTAAAGGCATGTAAAGACTCATTTGTTCTTCTGTCGAATTCCGATGACAAAAATTCATCAAATCCATTGTATGAGATTCAGCTTGGCAATTTCTGGAACACTAAGTTGCGTATTTTATATCGAAAAAACGATTCGTTAGACGCTGGAAGTCGATATATGCAATATAAAAATACTCCGAATATTCTTAACTGCAATATGTATCTTCCATTTCGGATAAGTTGGGCAGGTGGAAAAATAACATATGGAACTGGCCTTGTCGTTGCCGAAAATACGTTGGATAGTTGGATCAGTACGAATCAGTTTGCAGTGAGAGGGATTGAAGTATATACAAGTTTTTCAGGAGATTGGAACATTCATTTAAAAGGTAATGTAAATATATATGTTTTTCTCATTCATTCACCATTTAACTCCCTCGTGCTAAATTGAACTTATACCATATTGACTATGTTTAGTCTCTTTTTGACATACATGTATAACTCTAAACGCTAAAGGGTCTTATATATCATGGGCTTTAATTGTTTTAAGTTCGAACATTTTTGATGAAAATAAATTCCGATAACTACTTCAGACACACGAAATTTATAAAGTGTGATATAATGTAAGGTTCATGGTTGCTTTTTTAATGACAGTACTATAAAACTTTTACAATTTAAGAGATTGCCTACAATTATATACGTTATGCATGTTAATTATCGTGCTTCAGACACACGAAACTAATAAACTAATAAACGATGATATAATTTAACATTGTGTAAGGTTCATCGTCGCTTTCTGAATGTGAAAAGAGTGTCATTATCAAATTATTTACGTTATGACTGTTATTTATCATCACGTGATGTATGTTTATCGCCAAACTTAATGACAAGTTGTCAATTTCATTGTTTTTAGAGAAAAAAAATGTATGCTTATTAAAATTCAGTTTCAGATAAATTTGCTGGGCGTTTTGATGACTGTAGTATGGTTAATACCAAGGGTGATATGGTTGTAGTCGTTGACATTCAATTCCTATCACACATAGAGTGTGCATCACGATGTGGACTGTCCCATATTTGTATGGGTTATAATTTCAACAGTGCCTTGAACAGGTAATTGTTAGAAAATCTTTATCAGACGACGTTATTTTATATGAACGGAAGATGCACTTGAACTCATTGAAAATACTATTTTAATGCTTAAAAAAATATGTATTCTTGTCTTTCAATTGTGCTTATGTGCTTTTTCTGTATACCATTTGTTTACTTTTGTGGAAATAATTGTTCGATTTATAGTGAATAGTTGATAGTTGTATATACAAAATTAACTGTTGTACCGAATTTTTTTTTTACATTTTTACCGAATATGTATGTTTGCTATGTCCACAAATTGTTGTCAATACAAAAGCATGTGTATGGGAGTTATATAACCAGGTATGGTCCACTATTTTATACATAAGGAAATGTCTGTATAAAGTTAGGAATATGATATAGTTGCTTTCACATTGTTTCAATTCGTTTGAATTGTTAAAACTTTTTATTTTACTATTTGGTTTGGTTATATTTTTATACCTGAACACACAAATTGTATAAACAACTTAAACAGCAGTATGGAAAAACATTTAACTTTACAATAAGTGAACAAAACATATAAGTATACGGAAGTTAGTGATTAGTTTTGTGGATTGTCTAGCATTTAAAACCTCATAGCTCATACCAATAGTTGTATACCCCTACAAATTCCGAGTATTATTCAGCAAAACAGTCTATTTGTCCATTTCAGATGTGAGATACTATCATTTGGGTCAGAGGTTGTGACTGACATACCACATCACACAGGGGCTGGGTGGATATTTTACAGTAAATGCTACAACGGCGACACTGCATGTCTTGGTTGTTACTTTTAGACGGAAAACAAACGGAAAACAGTATTATTTACGTCTTCTAGTTGTAATGCAATTGTTTGGAGAAAAATGTCAATAAAGCATGTTAATGAAAAGAATTATGTTACATATTTAATTGTTTGTTTAGACTAATTTCACAAGTAACGTATGCTTAGGTTTACGAACTTAAAAGTTAACCATATATTTCTATAAATTCAGTACCAAACGTTAGGAAAAAACGTTATATGTAACATCTCAAGTAACCATTAATATAATAGTTCAATCAAAGACGTTTCATATGTCTGAATTAAATGTTGCATTAAATGTAGCACAGCTACATAGTTATATTAAATAGAGTCTCAATGTTTAATGTTTGTCACTTCTATAAAATAAATGCAATTAATTAGTGGAAAGTAAATTATGGTATCTTAGGTGAAGGATAGTTACAAAAATTGGTAGCTAATAATAATGGAAACAAAACGTGTATACAAAATATTCTTCATTGGATATGCTCGATACCATAACAAACAATGTTACCTTAAGTGTTTTGTCGTCAATATAAACAATACATATACTTATATAACATTATTCAACAGGGCCACTAAAGTTATTCTATGTTTCACTTCCTCTATAATATCAAACTCTTTCCGCTAGCCGGTTAACAAAACAGTTCTAGTGGCAAATGCGTATATCTGGAATTGATTGTCTTCTTGTGGTTGTGTTGCACATAGATGTCATATGAATTTTTGAGGCCAAAATAAGTTTGGAAATCAGCTGGTTAATTATACGATGATGACTGATGTACCCATATTTTGACTATTTTATTTATTATGTCTGTTTATTTAACGCATCAATGTAAATATATCGGAAATTGATGAGACTGTCATTTAAGAGAGAGGGTTAGCGCTATAGAACCAGGTTTAATTCACCATTTTCTACATTTGAAAATGCCTGTACCAAGTCAGGAATATGACAGTTCTTGTCCATTCGTTTTTGATGCGTTTTGTTGTTTGATTTTGCCATGTGATTATGGACTTCCCGAATTGATTTCCCTCTAAGTTCAGTATTTTTGTGATTTTACTTTTTGTTAAAATAATTAACTAAAAGATGCAGTAAAATCTCGCGGAAAATCTGAGGACTAAGTGGGTTTTGTTTTATATGGGGGATTTCCACAAAATCCTTACGTATAAATAAGAATTTAATGCAAACTTTTACTAGCAAACAGACGTTTATCGCCGGCAAATTTGCCAGCGATCAAACATCATACTGCAGTCTCAACAGGGATGAAAGATTGGAAATCTTTTCCGCCACAAACGGTTTGATTTGTGTGGAAAGGAATAATTGTGTGTCCACTTACACACCCATCAAAAAGTTGTGGGAAATTGTTTTAATGTGTAGAGTTTGACACGGGGCATTCAATTTATCCTTCTTATTCTTGTTGCCAATTTATACAACACACGCTACTTTACAAACGTCCTTCTATATGTCATCTTGGAAGAACAAAACGAGATTAGTGTATACGATGCTAAGCATTAAACTGTAGGAAAAAGGAAAGTAAAGATGAGATTTCGTGGGATTTTATGAAATTTTGCATCAATTTTAATCCTGCGGAACTGCATATGGGCACTTCAAGAAGTTTTACATAGTTTGCGTTTACTATCATGACTGTCTGAGATACAGGCCTATGTTATGAAATATCCGAAACATACTAGTGCAAGTAAGTAGAGACAAGTTAAAAAGGGTTAATCAATGCTATTGAACGATATTCTTTTAACGTATTTACTGCTTCTGAAATTTTAGTTTTATCAATGTGTCATTGAATTCATTACGCGGACGTGGAAAGGGTGCTAAAAGAAAAACTACTCGTGACGTCAATACTTTTTGACCAATTGATAAAACATCTGATTTTTTTTCTATATTCATATGCAGTGTCACATGTGTACTAGTTTGATATCGAAATTTAACTTATATCCGTGATATACGTACCTGTAAAAGTAAATAAAACTTTATTTTAATTCGGCAAATGACAAACATACTACAGCATAAGCTCTAATGAGCTTTTGAGCCAATATAACATAAAAACATATGTGACCTAACAAAGATCTCTCAATTCTTTTCTATTACAACATAACAGTGCAAACAAAACGTCTTTTTGAAAATGAAAACTACAAGTAAACTTATCTAGAAACTAAGCATGCTAAGGTTGCAACTTCCTCAGCAAAGTTGACCTCAGATAGAGTTGGATAGTATTGTTGGTCCTTTTGTTTTTCTTTTGCTCTTCAACTGTTTCGGTTCTGATACATCTTTAGCTTTCAAATGTTCGGTTTTTTTAGCGTTCCTAATAAAGTAAAATCTAGTATAGCGCTTCAGATGCTTACATTTTTTGTAAGTGTTGTTTTCATTATCAGAACCATGTTAAGTGTCTGACTAACTTTGGACTTCAGTTGATCTATTTCTAAATAAATCTAATATTATAAAAGAAATTAATATTTTGAAATAAGTCAGTACCGAAGCATTGACTGTAAAGCTGAGGATACTGTTTTTGATTTGAATTCCAACAGCAGTGTAATAAAATGAAAATACATTCTAATAAATGTGGTTTGTTAACAGTTCTTTTCTTGATATATATTCACCAAAACCCCTCATAACCATAACAAAAAGAAAAACATAAAACATGTCTAAAAGCATGATCACTTGATTACGATACAAGCTGTATAAACATAAAGGGACACCGAAATTTGCAAATCAATCACGTGATTAATTATACCTGAGATTGTTCAAAACTTGATAATTACAAAAATTATGTTGGTACTAGTGAACTTACTCAATACCATGGCGATACTCTCGTTGACTAGTAAAATGCAAAATCACAAAAATACTGAACTCCGTTTTCAGTCATGATGTTATCAGTTTGTTTTCTACTAATGAGTTTGAAAGTCCCTTTAGTACATGTATCTTTCAACTCTCTATTGCAATAAATAATGGCAGTATCAACGTACTGCTTACAGATTTGATGATGCCTCATGACACCGACCAAGTGGTAGAATAATTGCAATATCACTTCACTTAACATGGATCAACGCGAATTCATCTAGTACTAATGGATAATCTGACCACATATCTCAGTTATAGATTTTCTTTGGTATAAGTTATATAAAAGATGGACGAAAGACACCAGATGGACAGTCAAACTCATTAATTGAAAATAAACTGACAACGCCATGGTTAAAAATGAAGTTATGCTACCGTACACAAAATTTGACATTTACTTGATGACATCAACATATCAGTGAACCCATGAAATTAATCTTGGTCAGGGAAGCATACTACTTGAAAATGTTTTGTGAGTGTCAAACCAAGATAATCTATTATATTCTTTACTTACATCCCAGCTTCTTTGCTCTAACAGGGGTGATCTGAGCCGGATCACCCCTACTAGATCATCCCAAATTAAGTTTTTTTTGTTATGCTGGCTTTTCTTTGTTCTGTCACATTTTGGCGGGAATGTCAAATCCACTATAAAACTTATAATTAAATATATACAATTATACGGAAAAGACTATCTATCAAAATTCACGTAGAAAAAATCCAGTGTATATGCTGGGATTCGAACTCAAGACCTTTAGCATATCAAGCCATGACACATACCACTAAACCAGGCCGACTGGATACGAACTATCATTAATTTAGCACACTTAAAGGAAGCAAGATATT
>CM034351.1:29292468-29387039 GCA_019925275.1 Mytilus edulis | reverse complement strand
TACCCTAATCGGAAACTATGACCACCCCCTTGCCAAAAAGGGATAGGTATTAAAAAAGGGATAGACTTTAGAGAGATAAAAAAATAACCTAATTCAACCGTTTTCTAAATCAACTAATTTTTCCTGAAGGGGCTGGAACGTATGTTGTTTTTATAGGTAGTGTATGTTTTATATCATGTCAGTACAGAAGCATTGACTACTATGACCCAAAATTCTTTAAAACAGAACATGGCATCGTAGAATATTTTTTTCACAAAGACTTCTTTTACCGTATCTAACTTTCGCGGTCATCACGGGACTTTTTAAATTCAATTATATATCATTAATGGCCGATTGCTTACTAATGAAAATTCAAGCGCTACGTAGATTAAACGATCAAAACGTTTTTGTTACATGAATTGTACATTAAAATTTATAAAGGTTAATATATTTTATTTTTACAATTAAAATATTTCTAGTTTCAGTTCAGAAATATGATTACTTGCTTCAATTTAAGTTTGAATATTGAGGTGATATATTTACACAGCCTTCGTTGACTTCTATGTTAAAACTCGATTAATTGCAATCGGGCCTTCTTTTAGAGTTAATTTTCACATCTTATTTATTGTTAATAAAATCCTTCTAACATGTCTAGCCCATAATAAGATTGACAACACATTCTTCTTAATTAAATTGAAAACCAAATAAGTTAATTAACAATCTTTTTGAAACAGATGGCCGCCTTCACACGAAAATCTATGTCAAACAGGACGGTTTCAACTTCCAAATTATCAATTTCTTATTTCTCAGCAGCCCCTTCGTATTGAGTTTACAGTTGATACCTATATTCGTGTCAGTTCACACTATACGACTTCGTATACATGAGTGTGATCCTTACGCAGAAACAGCTCCAACAAAATTATGAGGAGTACTGATTAAAAATAACATTCCTTAAATTGTAAGGACACCATCATGAATTGGTGGATCCATACGATGTGCTTTGTACAAACAAACTAAGACATTTTTATCACGTCTTATATTGTGGTTTCCCATTTCGTCGTCTGATCTTTTTGATACCGAACGTGACTTATTCATTATTTTATTTTAAAAATTATTGTAAATTTCATTGTTATTAATACATATAATATCAGTATTACAAACCTTATCTTGATCTCTATTATTTATTTTTTGGAAAATTTGTAAAAAATTAAATGTTTCGTCACTTTTGTGCGTCGATTTATTCGGTTATCATGTAATACGTTGTTCGGCTGTGTTGTTTTTACCTGCTGATTTGGGTTGTTTTTACTTATTCGTTTTTATTCTGTAGTTAGTCACCACTTCGGTGTTAACATGTATATCAACTGGATTGTCACTTCTTTTTAAATTTACTGTTAACAAAAGCATGAATTATTCTAAATACTAGGGGCTTTCAGATTCAAGGCAGATAACCTCACCCGTATTTGGCACAATTTTTTGAAATTTTTGGTCATTAATCAATGCTTTCATCTTTGTTTGGCTTTCTTTGCTATTTTGACCTGAGCGTCACTGATGAGTGATGAGTCTAGTGTAGACGAACAACGCGTCTGGTATATTACATTATAAGTTTGGTATCTTTAATAACTATTAGCTTGTTGTAATGTATTATTGTATTGTTTATTTGTGTGTTTTTCTGTCCTGTATGTTCTACCATTTATTTGTATTGCATTCCTGTCATGTAATGTTGTCATATAAATTTTATATTTAACATTACCATAAAAGCAGGAGGTTTGGCTAGCCACAAAACCAGGTTCAACCCACCATTTTATCTTAAAATGGTCTGTACCAAGTAAGGAAAATGACCATTGTTTTATAATAGTTTGTTTCTATGCGTGTTGCATTTTAGTGTTTCGGTTGTGTCATTGTTCTCCTTTTATGTTTGATGTGTTTGTAAACCGGATTTCTTTTTTCTCAATTGATTTATGAATTTTGAACAGCTGTAAACCACTGCTGCCTTTATTTATTTCAAAATTTGACGGGAAAGTCACAATTTGAATTTTGGTTCCTCAATGCTCTTCAACTTTGTATTTGTTTTGCTTTTTAACTATTTTGATCTGAGCGTCACTGATGAGTCTTATGTAGACGAAACGCGCGTCTGGCGTATACAATTATAATCCTGGTACTTTTGATAACTATATTGTGCCATCGTCAGCAATGGTTTGACTGTCTTTCTGGTATTTTTCGCCTCTTATTTTAGTAGTTCTTCCCTCATTGAAGTTTCTGCGGAATTTGTGTGTAGATAAAAAAAAATTAAAAAAATGGAATTAATTTTGAGTATTTTCAACAGAGGTTATGTCGAGTGTTTGTTATATAATAACTATTTCAGATGGAGTTGATGAAAAGGGATGAACAAGTCCAAATCAATAAATGTAATTAATAATACTCCACAGATTACCTGGATCAACATTATTCGTGTTATTTCGGGCTCAATATACTTGATCACCTTAAAATTACCATGATTTTTTTTTAAAATCTAGTCTTAATTGACATTGTTTACATTGCTCTACAAATTCATTCAGTATACTTTATTAATCATAAATAGGACCATCTAGTAATATCATGAACATCATATCGTCTCTTTACAATACAAATACTTAAAAGAATTGAAATCTAAATTAACGACTGTTCATTTTCTTCTCTAAACGTTTGTGTCTGAATCAATTTTTTTTTAATAAAGGAAATTGAACTTTCTGTTAGACTAACATCATACAACCACATACAGCTTGTAAAAAAATAAAGTTCATACATAAAAATAATATGTATTTTTAACTATTTTATTTTATTAAATTATTTGATGACTTGTAATCGAGGGTCTTAATATGTATTTGTCCCAAGCAGGTGTTTAACAAAATGAGATAAATAGGATTCATTCTTTATGTTAAGATCCCCAATCTTTGTACGCCAATTTCTTTTAAATTGCATCATGTCAGGCATGCGACGAATTACATTGCTATGTATTTTATTTCATTACAATTACTTTGACAAAACATTACAATTACATTCATTTATCAAAGTAATGGAATGAATTACACATTACATTTGCAAATTTTATTATTTGGTGAAAACAAATCAAAACATTTTGAAAAACAAAACGAAGTAACAAAATATTCTAGCATATGCATAAACATATAAAATTTAAGTATCAATTAAAAAGTCTATTCAATACAACTATTACATTTCAACATCATAAGGCTTTTTTCTAAAAAGAAAATACAGAAATTAAGTTTAATATCTTTTGCAACTAATGTTAACTTCACTTTCATAAATATACTTTTTTTAAATTAATTCCAGTTAAAAGTATTTAATGGGAATTTCATACATAATTAAACAAGAAACAAACAGCTTGATTTATAACCAAGTGTCAAAATAATGAAAAAGATTGATTGTAAAACAAAGTAATTAGTGTTTTATGACAATGGTCAATTTTCCATTTACATAAGGTATTCATTGATGTGTTGACAACAATAACACACTTTTACAGTAATGCTTTTCAAATAAAAAAATAAATCCATATCCAAATTAGTGTGTTCTTAATTTATCCAGCAATATGCATTTTACTTTGACTAATTCTCTAACAATCTGGGAAATATATAGTACGCAAAAAAAAGTAATGCCATGTAATGCAATGTAATGCATAAAATTACACAACTTTTTTCTCAAGTAATGCATTAACTCAATTACATGTAATGTACAAATTGCTGCATTACGCATTACATGCAATTACTTGGTAAAATGTAATGCATTAACTTGCATTACAATTACAAATTTGCATTACCCCATGCATGCATTATGTTGTACATTATGCAGCATAACCTATCTGTAGAATTCTATTTAAAATGTACACACAATTACAGAGATAAAAACTTATAACAGGTTTAAAAACACATACAAGCGACGCAATATTTTTCTCGGTTCATACCACTAGTTCTATTTCTCTTTTTCTCTTTCACTTTACACTGAAAATCTTTTTAAACAAGTTTTAAGCATAGATTTTGATAAAGCTTTGCAAAAGTATGATCATATTATTTCGATATATTACTGTTATTATTCTATACAGTAGCAGATATCAGAAACACAATATGTCTGTTACTGGTGAATTGAAAAGCTTTAACGAAATATTATAGGTTTAAATAAAGGTAACAGTAGTATACCGCTGTTTAAGGTGGTATCTAACACTACAGGGAGATAACTCTGTAAAATCAGCTAAACGTTTTAATTACGTTGTGTTGTTAAGGGAATATTAAGCTTCTCAATGATCAAAATAAGTGTTTGTCAAAATGTTATATAACCAGTGCAATTTTTCTGATAAATTGGTTGGTTCAATTTTTTTGAAATTTTTATCTTTTGTCAAAGTGTCAAAGTTAATATTTTGTCAAAATTTTATGAAAATTAAAGGAGCCAAATAAATTTTAGTCAAGGTGTTGGGTACCACCTTAATAGTCTGAAATCGATTGATGATAATTAACACTAAAATAAACCTGTCAAAATAACAAGTTAAAATAGAATATCCGACTTCAGAATGCCACCAAAAACGCGCACATTAGAGTGTTAAAAAGTTATTCAATTACAAAATATTACTTGTAAAATTGTAAGCTTTGGAATGAAACAAGTTGCGATAAAATAATTGTTCCAAATTTTAGGCAAATTTATTTATACTTTTCACGAATTAAATGTGTCGAGTCGAGTTTATATATAACATTTAAATTAGATAAGTTGCATTTATCAAGATTTTTCGATAACATATGATCAAATCGCTGACACACCCATACTAATATTTTGGAAACCATCATTTTACTATGGCAATATTCATATAAAATAAGGTTCACTAATCCATCCGTCTTTTTCATGTTTTTATAATAGACATTAATAACATAATTTTGAAAGGAAAACAGAATGCTAAGACACTTGCAGGTACCAGCAAAGATAAAAAAAAATGTTTTGTTGAGCTGCAATCTCATCCACCTGTCCCTTGTTATGTTTAACATGTTTAATGGCTTGTTCAAAGTGACTTGCTATCGTATATAACCTAACATTTACAATACTAAAGATTTTATACCCAAGAAATAGATGACCTGAGTTGTCTTTGGCGAAACCTATCGGAATTTCGGATTCACTATTACTCAGTTGGCACTTTATTCTAGCGTCACTGATTTTTCTTTTGTAAGCAAAACGTACGTCTTGCATACAAAATCAAAAGCCTTGTATCGTTGATGAGATTATTGTTGCAACGAGGGATAAAACATACATAATCATTGCTTGTATTCATGTTATTCATTTTTGCTTATGAACTTTGTTCATAAAGTTTTGATATGCCATTTAGTTTTCCTACGTTTGTATAAAGATTAGACCGTTGGTTTTGCCCATTTAAATGGTGTTACACTAGTAATATTTGGGGCCCTTAATTGCTTGCTGTTCGGTGTGAGCCAAGGCTCTTGGTTGAAAGCCGTACATTGGTCTATAATGGTTGACTTTTTATAGATTGTTACTCGGATGCAGAATTATCTCATTGGTACTCATACCACATCTTTCTATATCTATTGACATAGTTGTTTGTTTTCAAAGTTATTAAGACTATAGCAAAAAAATTACTGCTGAACCCCAATACTTCATGAAAAAGTGGTAGAATGAAATCACTATAAGAACAATTTAGAAATACAAGCACCTTTGTATACCAGGATAATAAGTGTGTGTTTGTTTGTAATTCATTGTATTACAAAATAGTAAAACATGTACTATTCACTTTTCGTGTTGTTGGTTTTTTTTTCTCTGTTAATTTCCTAATTATATAGTTGATGTTGAAAACCGTACCGTTGAATTTGGTAAAATGTGTTGTTGTCATATTGTTTGTTGTAATATTATTTCAATTAGTCTTCCTGAACAAACATTAATTGTTTGCCACGTGTCATAATGCAAACAACAACCATACAGTGTGTGTTCTCGTGAGAAATTCGCCGACAGGTATACTTCTGATTTAACGACGAATGATTGATTTTAAGCAGTATTGACTTGAGAACCTTTATTTATTGTGATTCTTAAATTATTTTTCCTCGCGTATTTTTTTTTAAGGTAAAGTCCGGCAATCTAAAGAATGTGTATCCCGCTATTGTTGGTTATTATATGCATGATGTCAGCTATTATACAGTATTCAGAAGGATATAGTGAGTATTTCTTTGTTTTAAAGTCAAACGTGTTGAAAGTGGTGTTAATCAGCAACAGTAAAACAATCAATCATTCAAAACATCTTCATTAAACAAAAGGTAAGAAAACCAAACTACAATGGCGCCAGAATATATGGCGCACCTCTTCATCTATACATGACCTCTTATATATATCTTAAAATGGAAATATCCCTAAGTAAACATTATGATTAATTGAACATGAAACATCCTTCCGAAAACAGAGAGGATTAGGATTCCAAAGGATATTTGAACTCGAACACGAATTTACAATACAATGTAATAAATCTATTAATTTTTGTGAATCAATGTCCGGATACATTTGGAAATAGTGTTATAAATATTCAATAGGTATGTTTAAATATGTTTGAATATTTGATCATGTTCCGCGTTTTAAGGATTTATAAAAGAGAGGGATAGGAGATAGTAAAGGGATTGTCAACTATAAGACTAGCTGAAAATGCCATGACAGAAACGAAAAACTTAAAACATACACAGTCTACACAAAACACAAAATAAAAAAAAGAACTAAAGTCTTAGCAAAATGACCGCACGAATAATCAAGATGATCTCGGGTTCTGCAAAAGGTAAACAGAATCCTGCTCCATATGGAACTCATTGCGTTGCTCTTGTAAATACAAACAAGGTATCAATTTAACATCGGTAAGACACATGAGCAAAATGAATAGGCATGTAGTTTTGTTTTGTAAGTTCTTACCGTTACCCGTAGTTGTTTGTAGCATGTCCAAAATGAACTTTATTATGTAGACATTGTATTTAATTTTCAAATATTTAAACATTCTAGGTTCATGTCAGGAGATATACCAGGCAAACAACCGATATCAGAGTGGAGAATATACAGTTTATCATAATGATACATCAATCAGAGTATACTGTTCTTTTGAAGAAAGTTGGGGGTATACATATATTTCAAAGGCATCATATGGGACAGCAGTTAACATATCAAAGTTGTACTCGACCAGAACATTTGCTAAAACTCGTATCCGATTGAGTAGCGGTACACAGAAAGAAGTTACTGTAGAAAACTTATTATCATATCAAAGTTCGACAACTCTTTACTTCGGTTATAACAGTTATTCGAATTACCAAGGACCAGAACTTACCAATGTTAACATTATGTCACCATACATCTTTCTTGGATTCTTACCGATGAGTTTAGCCACAAACTACAATACACAAGGATACCGTACCGCCGGAGTAGACTACACGTTTAAAAATTGTGACACTGTTCCAAACAGCTACATAACGTTCTATTATAACCCGAATAATGCATACCCTGGTAAATATTGTAGACATTTGAAATAAGGGATTTATGGGATCATATTGAATGAAATAGATAACCAACAGAGAAACACAATCTTTATAAAGATATATGTAGTAAATGTGCAATTTTCCTCTATAATCTTGATTTTCGAAAAATTGTGCAGAATTTTTAAATTTGTTTCCAAAAAAGAAATACTTGGCATGAGTGACGCTTTGTCCTGTCCAATGCTATACATATAAGTTCACATAACATTACATTGCATTGCATATAAGACAATAACCATCACCTGAGTTTTATCTATATAATGCTCCCCTCTTTTTTACCTTTGTGCAATCTAAAGTAACCATGTAACCTCTAGTTTTCAAAATTTTCTATGGACCCCCCCCCCTAAAAACAAAATAAATAAATAGAATAACTGTGCTTTAAAAGATCCCTAGATATATGTGTAATTTAATTTGAATAAATAACCTACAGCTGTCAAATTTAAAGGAATCTTTTTACGACCCTTTTTCGTATGCTATCGGATGTGACGTACTATAATTTGGGGGTATTACATTTACTAGTATATGTTTAAAGAAATAAGCACACTACCCTATTATGATACTTGTAATGGTTCATTCTGTTTTGAAGAATATTTAGTAAATTAATCATTTATATCGATTTAAATTAAAATGGTTGAATTTTCATTGTTGACTTTTTAGATAATATATAAACACAGCATGCATATGACACCCTTGTATAATAATAAAAGCTTCAGATCAATAATTTTCAAGTTGCATAGTAATTCGAGTGTGAAATTAAAATTATATGCATAGGAAACGCACGATTGTAATCAATTATAAAAGAAAAAATAGTTACAACACAAGTGTTATCCCTATATATTTTCGTCGTACCAGTTTTTCTTTAAAAATTCCTTTTTTTGGACAATTATGTACATATGAATCCAACAATTGGTATGATGATGATGGATGGTAGCTATACGTACCCCAGCAAATTTAAATTAATATACAATATACAATATAAATTAAAATGTAAATCTAATATGAATATTACCCTGTTTTGTATTTACCGTCCTGTTGAACTAATGTATTTACATGGCAACAATCCACAATCCATGGACATGTCACCTCTCTCTAACACATAATTCTGAATTTGAGGCGACCAGTCTTTACTTTTACTCCTTAATGCCGCATGATTTGCAGAGAAGAAGCAAATATCAATTTCAAGGTCTTTAATTTTACATGGACGAGGTTTGGTCCCTCGACCTCTTACACTCGAGACAACAAGGGCTGTTCAACTTTAAAAGAACTAAAGTATACCAATCTACGAATATGTTTGTGGTGATCCCTCAAAGATATTTTGTCTTCAAATATTTTACAAGTAAGATGAAAACGTCATTTTTTAGCACTCTAAAATACATTATTTTATCTTTTTATATTGCATAGACATCGTGGGTAATTCCGACTCTTTCATGACTGGGTGGATTGATCGTTCGTCCACGTTAGCTTCAAATAGAAAAATGGATGCAGTATTTTATTTTGATTGGGAGATGCACATGGGAGGTTGTGGTGGCTACATGACATCACATTCAGTATCAAATACAAGGGCAGCTTTGGGTTTACCTTTTGGTAAGTGTCATGTATTGTTCTATATGTACACCCCTTTAGTTATTAAAGTATTGTTAGTCAGCCATTTTTGTTTTCCTGGCGTACCCCACCAGTAAGACATTAATAATACGTTTCAATACATTGCTGTTATCTATTTTTATTTATACTGCACTCGTTCTATTTGAGCAGTTAAAATGCGTTGACTGTATATTTCTATGTCATATACAGTCACTGATCCGATATCACTTTTCCTCATGAATATTTAAATAGAAATTGCCGAAATAATATAGAATTATTCATACGACCTCTTCAACCTGTTCTTGTTTCAAATGCATACAACGATGCATGGAACGACTCAACATTGTTTCTTTTGCAATTATTGGAAAAACATATTTAATTTGTTAATATTATTTGTTTGCAACCTGTAAATCATTATGTTTTATGCTTATGGTTGATATTTAAGTCCATACTCGATTTCGTTCACTATCGAGTGTTAGTTTCAACAGGTGTAAATTTCATTGTGTTGTATATTTTTTCCTTTTTAAATGTTATTTCCCCCAATATTTAAATCAAATAAATAACCTTAACGCATTAAACAACAATTGATTTTTTTTTTTATATTGCAGTATAAAGACAATAACAGTGCATTGATTTGACATATCAACGATATAAGGATTCGGCCCGAAACGGGGAAATAGCTCGGCACAGCCTCGCATTTCCTCGTTTCTAAGCCTCATCCTTATATCGTTGATATGTCAAGTCAATGCACTATTGTTGCTATATATGTATTCATATGCCAGGGTTCATTGGTACTATTATTTTTCATATCCAACTGAGAAATGTTATGTTAACATAATATTTGCTGGCCATTTTTTACATTTTTCAAAACAACTTTTTCAACGACTACATTTTATCCTGGTTTATGGTATGACGCTAAATTATCAGGGTTCTTTATTTAATCAATGAGCGTAATAACTGATAATTAGAATAAAACCCTGTTTTTCTTTTTTTCCGTGAAGCGATATCTCCTTGTGACGGGGTCAACTGTCAAAATGGTGGGAGTTGTGTTTCATCCGGATCCACGGGCACGTGCGGCTGTACTAACGGCTACCATGGGGACAGATGTCAAAATCGTAAGTTTATATAAATAGATTTATGTTATCAAATTATCAGTGTTTTAAATCAGTAAACGATGGCTGCAAATCTTTTGTATATTACAAACAAATTGCTTTTAAAACAAAAGTCAATACGTGAACCTTAGAACTTTTTTTATGCTAATTCTTATTTCAACTGAATTGTAAATTATATCTCAGTGTTTTCATTATAATGTGTGTGGAGGACAATATTTTCTTTGTATTGTAAATCATGACAATTTGGGTATGTTGAGTGGCGTTAAAGTGAGGAGATAAATGTTTGTTTTTTTTTCAATTAATTTTTACCAACGTGAAAGGTCAAACTACTACCAATGGATGACACTTCTAGGGTTCTTGTTGGTAGGGGTAATATTTCGCCTAAGTCCCTCAGTCATTTTACTTACTTTTCTGTTAAAAAACATATTAAATAGATATAGGAAGAAGTGGTATGAGTGCCAATGAGACAACTCTCCATCCAAGTAACAAGTTATAAAAGTAAATCATTATAAGTCAAGGTACGGCATTTAATACAGAGCCTCGGCTCACACCGAACAGCAAGCTATAAAGGGCCCCAAAAATTACTAGAATATACTGTATAAACCATTCTAATGGGAAAACTAACGGTCTAATCTATATAAAAACGAGAAAAGAGAAACACGTATGAACTACATAAACAGACGACAATTACTGTACATCAGATTCCTGACTAAGGGCAGGTGCAAACATTTGCAGCGGGATTATGTTTCGTAGAATGTGGAATGTTTATTCCTACCAATAAGACAAAATCTAATCATTGTTTTGTGCAAGCAGTAAAACCCTGTCCCACATTAGAAATGGGTTTGAATCCAGTTGATACATTCAAATTACTGCTTATACATGTATACGTAATATACCTGTCCAAAATTAGGAACCTATTTTTTGTTGTTGTTGTTTTTTTTTTTTTTTTTTGCTTATTATTGTGTCTGTTTTTAGTTGTTTAGTACAAAAAATGGTCATTAATTTGATGAAGATATGTGCATAATGGTGAAAATATACCGCTCATGGGCGCTTTTACATTCATCACTTGTTTGTATAACTGTTCATTAAATCCTAATTCATTGATTCTAAAAAATAATTTAACAAATGCAGTTAAACCTTTTTTGTTGGGAATCTTTAAAAGATATTCTTGTGTTTCAATTAATTCTAGTGTATTGATAACCGTTTCTTTTAAATTAACAATGATTATATTTGTGTACATTTATGTTACATCATCATTATTATCATAGGCAATAAGAATGCATTCCCTTTTTATCTTGTGTGACTCTATGTTATTAATAAAAATCTGTTGTATCTAGAATTCAAAAGTTATGCCTCTTCAATAATTGTTTTATATTAGGTCAATTAATTTCTCAATCTCATTCCATCTCGTTGGAAAGTTACACCTACTGATGATCGGTCGTAAGGAACATTAATTAATGTCCATTGTATCGTACTTGTTGACTAGTTCGCAATGCCTAATTAATTATTTCTAAATTAATTTTATGAATTTTTGGAAGACTGAGGTACATGTGTCCATGTTTTGAATCATTATCATTCTTTAAAATTATACGTATGGATAGCTATTTCGCTTTTTTTTATATAGATTTACAGCTATTTATTCTATTATCGTATAGCAAATAAGTGAGTTAGCGATCAGTATAAAGTTCTTTATTGTCACGTTTAAATATATTGAATACCCCGTATGTAGGTGCTCTTAATTGGAGGAAGCTAATACAGATAAGAAGAAAAAATGTTCCGAATGAACCGAAAGAAAGTTTCCGAACATTCCTCCAAAGACCATATTTCTAACTGATAAATATGCGTGAATTCTCAAGGGTTCACGCAGGAGAGATGAATTACAACAAAATCTTAGATTAAGGATGCCATGTATTTGTACGCTGATTGCATTTATTTAACGCAATGAAAAAGGCTTGTGATGACAAGCAAGGGAATATGTTACGGGTTTTGTGCGTGTTGTGTAATTAATGAATTAATTGACAGTTCAGTTCAAGGTCAAGGTCAGATGCAATCTTCCTTGTTACACAACTATTTGCAGTGAGGTACGGTATAGCGGTTTATTTTCGCGGGGTGTAAATTTTCGCTTATTTTCGCGGATAAAACAAAATCGCAAAAATAAATTCATCTAATTTAAAAGTGTACATGCTAAGGTTTTGATAAAAGTTTTAAAACCGCCAAAATAATAACCGCCATAATATGTCGTACACGTTATCCAATGAAAATCCAGAAATTTTACACCCGCTTAAATAACCCGCTATCCGGTAGTACACCGTAATACCCATCAGATAATTATCAGAAACGTATGTCAAATAAAAAAATAACATAAAAGACAAGGAAAAGTATCACCTAAGTATAAGTAAAAGAAAAACACATAAAACGGTAAAATATGATTTACAAATAGGTCAAAAGGACCATTATTGACAAAGCCTCATATTAAAATTTATTTGACAAATATCATCAATTTTGATTTTTTTATATGGTCTTTGCTATCGTTTTTTTTGTCTACCACTTCGACACTCCTAAGGGTATACACTGCTAAGGGTATACACTCGAAATAACATTTAAAAAAATGTGGTGCACACTGTTAAATAACCCACTACGCGCGTTATGCAGTGTGCACCAAATTTTTTATTTTATTTCTTCATAGACAGAAAAAAATATTACAGTCATTCCTTAATTAAAATATTTTTGGTGTGAGCCAAATGGTTTGAGTTGAAATTTTGAGTAAAATGAAAATGAATGATGGCATTGTTTTCAACCAATGTTCACATCTAATTAACCGAGTAAAATGAAAAGCAGGTAAAAATTGTAAACAATCAAAAACTTTGGTAATCGCATGCACTCAAATATTGGCTACGTGCGTCGAAAGTGTAATTATCTTTGCTTTACATACCTTAATTTCTACTTGAATACATACTCAATTAAAATCTCACAATCAGAAGTAGAACAAATACGGTAAACAAGTTTAGGAAAATACATGTTAACTGCATTTAAAATCAGTAATATTAACAGTATAGCACGAACTGAATCTGCTTTTTAACTTCTTTACTTCAAACTGTTATATTGATACAGATGAACTATACAATTCAGAGTTATCAGGAATTCGAATCTGTCCATGCTTGTTTGAATAAAAGCTTATTAAAATTTAAGTTCCAGAAAACTCCATTGGGTATTATAACAGTTGTCAAGATCCGGATACAAGAGTTGTACTTTTAAGTCTGGGAAGTTTATACTCAAAGGCGTTACTTTGTGCTGCGATGTGTTCGCAACTAAACGCATGTGCAGTTTTTAAATACCACAGCCAGGATCAAAGGTAATGTATTTGCTGATCATTTACAAGTTTTAAAGATAATTTGTTTACGAATGCTATCGTCCTAACGTTTTAACGTCAATAAGATATCAATATAAATACCCAAAAAAAAGGCAGACATTCTAGAACATTTTCATATTAACATTTACGTTATCATATACTATGCAAAAACGTAGCATATAATTCATAGTTTAAAATGCATTTCAAATTCATTTATAACAACCATTATATGTTACATTGAAAAAAAATGTACAAAGGGAACCAAAGATCAACGACTTGAAACATTTGTTAATTTTCGATGACGTTAAAGTTTGTAAATATTATAACCATCATGTACAACTTGGCTGCTTTCATAAGCATGGATTTAGCTAAATTTCGTTTTAAGTCTGTTGTATCCTTTGTCATTTATGTTGAAATGATTTATTGACGTCCGAAAGATATTTTATAAGCTTTAAATCCAGATATTTTGAGACTCATGTAAAAACACAATGATCAATTGGGTCGTGCAGTATCATGCTTATGTTACTTTTGCCAGTAACATCTTATACATGTTGCCGCAAAAATCGTATTTATAACACTCAGTCGTTCAATTTCCTTGGGCACTCATATTTTGTTATATCAATGTCCAAATAATTACGCTTATACTACCAAATGTATCAATTTCCCTTTCACTGGTATGGGCGCAACGTTAACACTAATTGAAGATTTAGTACATGTTCCTCAAAGTCAATACACTCAATGTTTGACATCTGTGTACTTCACACATTCGAAAAAAGTCTTCTGCGTTGGCGGAAACTGTTTCTGACATAAAAGCCTAATCCATGTTTAAATGGAGAAAACATCGATTTCCGTAAACTATATCTTTCAATGAAACTGTACAGTATTAAAATTGCTAAATATCTTTTACTTTCTGTTTGCTGAATTAACAGATGTGAGCTGTTGTCCTTTGGGACGTACCCTCTAATAGATGATTCAAAACCTGCTGAAGCCGGATGGAAATACTACACTGAAAGTTACGCTGGAAAAAAGGCATGTGTTGGATGTTTCTTCTGTAGTTAGCATGTATGTCACTGCCAAAGACAAAAGCATTACGTTTTTATTCTAAGCATCATAAATCATGTGATTTTTAAAAAAACAAAAGGAATGTTTAGGACAGTTGATGCCTATTTATTTGAATGACCTAGGATATAAACAGACATTGTATTTGTATAGAAATGTATTCGTCTTTTTTACTCAAACAAAACACACGAAGTCTTGGTCATAACTAAAAGATATTCTAATATTGTTGCCACATGTTATTCATGTACTTCATGAATGTGTGTATGTCGTCATACTCTGAACGGAGTGTGATGTTTATAAGCAATTATGCGTGCATTTGATTGGCATATATTTTGATGTGTTATGATATTTCTATATTTCTAGTGAGTATAAGTTAGGTCGATGGTGACATTTTTCCTTAGCAACGGAACTTTGTGATTTCTGTAAATAAAATATACAAACACTTTTAGTGTTCACCTGAAGATAATTGTTTTTGGTCAAAGTTGATAACATCCTGAAGCCTGGAAACATGTTTATTTACTGGTAACATTCCCAAGTACTGTCTCTGTGAGATGGAACACAGAGAGTATAACTGGGAACCAGTATGTAAACAAAATCAATTTTCTATGAATATTCAAGATCTCTCCAAAAGAGGCGTGGTTTGAGAAACAGCTGTATTTACAAAGAACAACCTTAAAGGATATGATGTGTCTTTGTTTAAGTTGTTTGTCTGTGTTTTTAATTGTTTAATATAACTCGTTCAATAAACAGTTTACGATTTTATTTTTAATTTTTATTTTGGTGAATTCTGCATTTTTCTGATTGTCTTAGGGTATAGATTTATTTCCCCGAGGGTATCACAAGCCCAGTAGTTGTTTGTGCTGACATGAATTATCATTGGTATTGTTAATTTATAAATTAACTGTTTACAAATTTTGAATTTTTTGAAATACTAAGGCTTTTCTACCGCAGGCATAGATTACCTTAGCTGTATTTGGCAAAACTTTTAGGAATTTTGGTCCTCAATGCTCTTCAACTTCGTACTTTATTTGGCCTTTTTAACTTTTTATGGATTCGAGCGTCACTGATGGGTCTTTTGTAGACGAAACGCGTCCTGGTATCTATGATGAGTTTATTTACAAAGAAGAAAACAAACTTATTAAAGATACCAGGTTTTTACTTTGGTAAGTTAGAAGCAAAGGAATGAAGGGCTTAGATTAAGACTACAACTAAACAATTGAGTTGTTTGAAGACATTTGACACAACAACAGAAAAAGTATAAAACTAACAAAGAGTTGTAGGGAACGGTATTGTGAACACAAAATTGCACGTAGATCTCAGCTTCAATCTATCCTCGATTACAAGAATTCGTAATAACTTAACTAACGTAAGAGAAACTGGGTTCAATATTCTCATGTCGAAATCAAAATATTTTTCATTACTTTGTCACGCTTCATGTACTTGCAGCTTGTTTTCCAGTAAAATGACAAACTTTTCCAAAGATTTTTGAGTGCAAAAAAGCGTCAAAGAAAGAATCATCGATCGTGTCTTTTGTTATTAAAAATACGTTAAATGGAAATTATGTAACATTAACATGCTTTACCAACTAACGTGCATGATATACTATCTCATACATATTAAAGAATATAATTATAGATACAACTGTGATCATCACTTGCCTCATATCATAGACATGCCAAAATTAAAAAGCGAAGTCGGTGAGTCCTGAGAAAACCACCAGCCATTATATAGGATAACTGACAATCCTAGTCAATTAAGATTACTTCTTAGACCACCTGACTCCCGAGAACTCTCGTTAAATTAGATTAAAAAAAAGATAACTGAACTGTCTAATTTTGCTTCTCATCAAATATTTCTTATATATCAATCTACCTCTAAAGCCTATCGTACTTATAAAGTCAAAACTAGAAATATAAATAATGAAGTCTAGTTTGAATAAAAATTTAATAATGATTTGCTCGCCCTAAATCTATGTCATTATATTCTAAATGAATAAGAACACATCTTCTCAAATTTAGATATTTCCTAAACTTTTTTTATTTTTTATTGTTCAATATAACAAACACATATGCATGCTTACGTGTGTGGTTTGATAAGTATGGACACATGTATATCAATATATATATATACAGTTTTGTACTGTATGTCAAGTTCTATATAACACTGATCACTAAAGATTGACAGACAATTATTTTTTTAGAAAATGCAGCAGATCAAACATCCTTTATCTGTTTGACTGTCCCTTTGGTATCTTTCGTCTCTCTTTTATCTATCTACTCATAAAGAAACAGAACATTGAAGTATTAAAAGACACCGACTGATAGAGTTCATGGCATGGGAAAGGTTCATTCAGTTTTTGTTACAATCCATAAGTCATAAAATCAACATATCCAATGAATAGTTTATGTTGTAAGAATGCCTAGGGAATATTTGCACTATAATAATTTCAAAAACACCGCATGAGTAGTATCTTCGACTCATTTGCGCGTCTAATGAAAATTATATCTGAAAGCGATGTAGGTTATAGAATATCTAATGTGATAAATATTCAATACAGAAGTGACATAAACATAAAAATGTTATGAAATATTAGAATTTAATTCAATAATAATCAAATTCAGTTATTGTAATTATATAACTTGGTATGCCTATTATTGATTTAAATTGACGGTGTGTTCGATTCATTTTATACTGGTCACTTTAATATGCTAATTAGTTTAGCCCGCGAAATGTTAGTCCGTGCAATTTACCTCGTGTGGTTTGGTCATTTGAAATCAAACCTTACACGGAGCTTGACCAAAGCTATAGAAATTAAAACACAGAAGAAAAGATGAGTATTCTTTTTTAGTTTTAGAATTAAGCAACATTTTATGAAAAATAATAGCTCAACAATTTAAACTGTTAATCTGGTTTTTCTTTCTTAAATAATTTTAACTTTGTTAAATGCTTTAAATAGTCGTGAACTTTTTCTTTGCTGTTATAACTGAATTTAAATTCTATCATTGCGTAAATTGTCAATCTTTTCTTGGATATTATTTTATATTTATATTTGTAAATTGAGTAGATGGTTATACTTATTGTGCGAGTTGTTATATCTAATTGTTTAACTGTCTTAATACGCTAATGAACATTTACCATGTTATTTATTCTTAATCCAAATCCAAATCTTGCAGCGCGAAGTAACCGGTGAGTAAGCCACATATTAATTTCAACATAAATGTATATATAAATTCTTTTTAGTCCTAAATATGCATGAAATAGGTGCCACTGGACATAAAGAAAACAATCTATGAATCCAGGTATGGCAACGAATGCTATTCACATTCAATGCATTTTGAACTTCAGTCCTGAATGAGATTGGTTTACAGATTTCACTGTATAAATATTGTAACTGATATACAGATATGAATTTACTTTACTTTTATACATACAAGTATTTTAATTGTGATCTGATATAATTATTTGTTTGAAATTTCTAGAATAAGAATAATGTTATATTATTTTCATTGTTTTTCAGTGCAACAGGTATTTTAGTCCAGTAGAATAATTGTTAAAAGGTTGTTTATCTTTATTTATAAGCATTCACTATACATGCTATATAAGAATAAAAATATTTCATTAAATGTTAATGAAAAGGGAACATTCTAAACTATCATGACAATACAAAGACCGATGACATATTTCAAAACTTTTCTTGTCTCTCATGGTACAACTGATTTTTATAGTTTGTTATGTTGTACTGTCACAGGTCAGGGGGATTGGGCGCCTGCTAACATGTTTAACCCCACCACATTCTGTATGTATGTGCCTGTCCAAAGTCAGGAGCCTGTAATTCAGTGGTTTTCGTTTGTAGATGTGTTAAATATTTGTTTTTCGTTCATTTTTTGTACATAAATTAGGCCGTTAGTTTTCTCGTTTGAATTGTTTTACATTTGTCATTTCGGGGCCTTTTATGCCTGACTATGCGGTATGGTTTTTGCCCATTGTTGAAGGCTATACGGTGACCTATAGTTGTTAATTTCTGTATCATTTGGTCTTTTGTGGAGAGTTGTCTCATTGGCAATCATACCACATCTTTTTTATACACACACACAAACATATACATTTGTATATAAAGAGTAATATTTCATATTTTGTTTCTTTACATTCAAATGTTAATAAAGTTTTACTTTACATTTTCAATATACCAACTGATGCTCTGAAAAAAGGAATAAACAAAAATCGTCTTGTTATGTGACTTTGGACGATAGAATTTCATGAGAGTGGTTGACATTTTCATGCTTTAAGCTTCTATTTTGACCAAAAAAAAACTTAATATGGAGGATTGAAATTGACTAACAAGATGTAAAAGAAGCAAAATAAACAAAAGCTATAACCCAAAATGTCTTCACAATGCCTTTAAAATGAGGTCAAGTTTTCTTAGATCAGTTGATTTAAAAAAAAAAATCACTTTCCGTACCTAATGAATCATTTCTTTTTGTAAACTTTTGCGAGCCATCAAGGATGTTAGTTGACTATTTAAATATATATACTTTTCGATTTAATTGTTTCATAGTTTTCATGTATTATAGTCGATTATAGGATAGGAATATCTCTCATTAACGAAGGCCACTTCAATTGATATTCGGTAGATACAATAATTATTTTCTTTATTGACGTTCGTTATCAATATGATATTATCATTATGAATATACTTGAAATATCTGCCACTGGACATAGACAGCCACAATCAAGCATTTGCGTTTTTTTCTACTTTGGTTATTGCCATTGTATCTTAATACTAATTAGTCAATGGTAAAAATTGAAATATTTGTATTTCAATATTGATTCAATTGTTTGATTAAGGGATGTAACATTGACCAAATGATATACTATTTTACTAATGCATTGACTAACATTGTAATTATTTGTTTAAGCCAGTATGCCGAGAGGAAAAGGGGAGAGGGTGCTGCCAAACCGTGCTGTACGTAGGCAAAATCAAATACAGCTACCGGTAAACAGAAGGCTTCGCCCAAAGAGAGCTGAAATTGTAAGACAAAATATAGCCATTCCACAACCACCGTTAATACCACCACAACAGCCATTAATACCACCACAACGGCCATTAATGCCACCACAACAGCCATTAATGCCACCACAACAGCCATTAATGCCACCACAACAGCCATTAATGCCACCACATTAGTTATTGCCACCACATCAGTTATAACCACAACAGCAGTTATTACCACAACAGCCGTTTGTACCACTACAGCCAATTCTACAACCACAACTCGTTTGAACTTCAAACTTCCTCAGCAGCCCGCTGAACAACAAGTTCCTGATCAGGGATGTGTACACCCAGGGCAGCCCACAGCTCGTAATTCTGTACAAAACGGTGAGATTTTAGTTATACCTACTAGTAATGATGTTGATGTGTTTGTACCACAAAAAATTATAAACCAAATATGGAATTTAGAATATGTTGATTTGGCACAATTACTTTACAAAAACATTTTGTTTCAAATATTGATCAACCGAAAAAAGTGCTCGGTTTTGATGAAGATGGAGACATTTTAATTGACAGAAACAAATATTCAAAAGTAAATCATTATCTAACTTAGGTGAGTGGACTGAAGGGTTTTTAAATTATATGAAAATTTTATTGCAAAGATTCCCGGAATTGGCAAATGAATTGATTAGCTATACATGACGATTATAAGGGGGTGTACCTTTTGAGAACGTTTATAAATGACATGCAATTTCGATTTAGAAAAGCTCGTGATCATATGCGTGCATGGGACGTCATTGATGGGCAGCTATGGCTTCAGTTTATTGCAGTAGGCATAAATCATGTTCCACAGACATCTTCTTATACTTCTCACACAGTTATTAGTCCTTGCTACGATTATAATTTTAAGGCCGTTTGTACTCGTATGAATTGTGTATACAGCCATGAATTCATGTATAAGATGTAGCCAGTTCCATCCTTCGATGTACTGTACAAATTATTCATATAACAAGAATAATCCTCGAAGTTCTGTAACTTCGGACTATTCTGCTCTTAGGTATCAAAACTACCCTAGGGCACCTGATGCAAACAATTTTGCACCAAGGTATCAGTCCAGTGCTAGAGCAGTCAAACAGGTTTTTGGATACACATGGAAATTTTAACCCAAATACTCGTTTTTCGATAAATAATTTTGAAAGATTTCCCTGTCAGCAGGCTAATGTTCCACGGATGCAATTTAATCATTTCAAATTTTATAATTTTGTTTACAGCTTGCAATCACAGTATGATTTTTGGTATTTTTGGTTGTACCCCTGTTAATACTACGGTTTAAGGGAATATGTTGACTGACTACCCCGTTAAAATATTGGCAAATTTATTATATAATGGTTTTAAATATGGTTTTCGAGCACATCATACAAGCAAAACATTAAAGTCTGTTTTACATGATCCAAATTTAGCTTGGAAAAATCATGAGTGAATTGAAAAATGGTAGAATTGCGGGGCCTTTTTATTATCGACCTATTTCTAATCTACGTGTTTGGAAAATAATTTTAGAAATTATAATGGCATTTCTTATATTTTGGGTGACAAGTGGTTGTCGAGTTCTGTTTTAAATCTCTTTATCGGTAGTGCAAGAGTTATTCAAATACTTGGCTTACGTATCAAATGGACTAAATTAATTTCAAAACTTTAAACATAAACTAAACCTGTATGACGTATGGCCATGCCCCGTTTCACATTTAGTTAATAGCAGCTGACATGTTTAAGGATGAATATTCTTATTCCACTGGGAATGCGTACCTTTCAGGCATTAGGTTTAATCATAAGATCAATGGTTTATTGGACAACACTCATTCTTTTATTGTTCAAAAGATGCTCAGTGACATAAGCGACACGTCTGTCGTAAGCCTATTACTATTGGTATATTAACTAGACTTTTAGATGCGCTTAATTTAGTTTGTTATTCAGTATATGAAACATGTTTATCCAAAGCTTCATTTTCAGCTAGAATTTTGGGTTTCTTAGTTTTGGAGAAATTGCAAATTCAAGTTTTAATGAAAATCTTATTGTAAAACGATCCAAGATATAATTTGATGCTTATTCAGGGTCACTTATTATAAAAGTTCCTTCTTAGAAAACAGATCAGCTGGGTAATTCAGTAACGACAATTCTGGAAAAGAATAAACTACTTCAATTTGTCCTGTCCGGTTGATGTCGGACTACATTGCTGAGACACAAAGACGATGGACATTTTCAAACACTTTAAAAAAGGTTATGTAAGAACAAACCTTGTATAGTTGAAACACTTAATTTCAGGGTACCTGAAAGATATTTGGGTAATTGGCTCTTTTATTGTCATAGGAGCTGTCATATTAAGCTTATAGGTGCATCGTTCGGATTAGAGATAGTTGGGTGTATTCCTAAATCAGATTCAAGGAGCTCTGAAAATGTTATGTATATATTTTCTTTAAATTTCCTCATTGTTTGGTTTTCCCTTACAATGAATAACATAGCTTAGATGTTGACAGTATTGCTTTAGCTGAAGTTTATGTTGATGTTGCCACATGAATATCAATTTAATGAAGTTCAAAGTATTGAATTTAAGTTGATGTTGAAGTTTTTGATGTTTGTGTTGAAGTTGATAATAATGTTGAAGTTGATAATATTGAAGTTGATAATAATGTTGTAGTTGATAATAATGTTGTAGTTGATAATGTTGTAGTTGATAATAATATTGAAGTTGATAATAATGTTGAAGTTGGTAATATTTAAGTTGATAATAATGTTGAAGTTGATAATGATGTTGAGTTGATAATGTTGTTAATATTGTTAATGTTGAAATTGATTATGATGTTGAAGTTGATAATGACATCGAAGTTGATAATGATGTTGAAGTTGATAATGATGTTGAAGTTGATTGATGTTGATTCTTGCTGTTAAATTTGTCATGCGGTAAATTTTATGGCGGATTACAAGTTGTGCAACTAGTTTCTCAACTTGTAATTTTGGCGGAATTTACTTTAAGCTGCTATGGACTACCCAGTGGCTCCTGATATAACTTTGTTACTGCTGGATCGCCCTTCAGTAATTCAATCGTCATCAAGTTTTGATTGACAAGTTGATTGTGTTTCTTTCTTGCAATAAATGCCATGACAAATTTACAGCCAAATAAAACATAATTTCTTTAGTGATTTTGATTTATAGTTTATTCGTTGGATTCATTAATTACATCATGAGGTCAAACAATGAGAATACAGATTTAAACAATACAAGTACACTTACATCTTATCTAGGCCCCCCTTTCAATCTATGTGTGTGTATATATATATATATATATATATATATATATATATATATATATATATATATATATATACAATAAATACATACTAATTGGAATGTCTGCATCATTTAAATGCTAACAGAGTGACATATGTTAAGATTGATAGCATCATTACTATATATTTTCGCATATGTACATGCAAAAGAGGGACGACAAGTACCAGAGGGACAATCAAACTCATAGATAAAAAATCAATTGACAAATTTAAGCCATGGCTCAAAAAGAAAAAGACAAACAAACAAATACATGAAATAATAGTACACAGGAAACAACAGGAAAACTAAAGACTAAGCAACACGAACCTCACCAAAAACTGATGGTTATCTCAGGTGCTCCGGGAGGGTAAGCAGACCCTGCTCCACATGTGGCTAACTAAGTGACATATTTGAAGATCGGTAACAATATTACTATATTTTTCTCATATGTATCTGGTAACTGTCCATGTCTATTATGAGTATACCATAAGTATTACTGATGCCTATATATGTTGATTGTATTAACAAATGCCAATTATATTGCAGTTCTCTAATTCCATATGCATTTGTAAAACCAATTATATTGGCGAAACATTATAATTTGATTATAGTATTTACATACTTCAAGATATGATTGTTCGTGTCTTTTATTCTGTTCATACTTTGAATAATGATAAACTGATGCACGTTAAACGCGCGATTCTACGTCAGAGTAAATGTTCACCTAACCATGTGCCTGTCAGGGTAAGGATTCGGGCCCAATACTTAAAATCATTTATTTTTTTATGGGTGGATTTAAGAAAGATATATACAATCGTATAATAAAAGGGCAATGAATGGGGTATTTAAATATATATTATGTTTTTTTGTGCTTCTTCGTTACATATTTTGTGTGTTTATAGTGATGACGATTACAACTCAATGTTGAATGCTGTACACCTATTTTTGATATTTTTAACTATTATGTCTTTTTGTTTTATTCACGCATCGTTGTCAATATAATGGAATGTAATGTGACTGTCATACAAGTGAGAGGTGTAGCTAGTTTTAAAATCAGATTTAATCCACCATTTCCTACATAATAAAACATGTAAAATGCCTGTACCAAGTCAGGAATATGACAGTTCTTATCTATTCGTTTGAGGTGTTTGAACATTTTATTTTGCCATTTGATTAGGGACTTTCCGTGTTGAATTTCTTCGGAGTTTAGAGTTTTTGTGATTTTACTTTTTAGTACCTGTTTTCAATCTTGTACTAGCAAATATCAGATAATGAACTTTATTTATCATTGTTGCATTTGGACTTGGTCATACTTGTTGAATTTTACTTTGTAAAGCTTCCGTTGATTAAATTGTGGAATGTGGCGATCATATATTGATTTCTCATTGTGTACATATACCAAAGGGAAACTTCGAAAAAAGCATTATTATTCATAGTTTATTTGCATCTAGTAGAAAAAGAGAATTCGGTAAAAATAAAACCAAGATTTTTATAGAAAACCCACAGACTTTAATACAGAGATTTTAAACATAGATTATTCACTTGCTTTTCTGTGATGTGCTAGCGTTTATTGTGTACAAAATGTTCTAAGCAACCTGTAAATTCCAAAACAGCTCGTGCTGAGTCACTAAAGTCGAGCTCTCCCTAAAAGGTGTACTTGATTTGGTCCATATTTTTATTTGTTTTAAACAATAACTATATTGATAATTTTTTTTAAAGGAAATCAATGCTAGCACTGCATGCAACAATCCTCTATCTATCAGTCACCGAATTGCTAAATATGAGAGTACAAGTATAAAGGCTGTGGATTTTCTATACAATTTCCATATGTTTAGTAGGGAATCAACACAAGGGTGCATAATCCTTAAACAGTTTTTCATTATGCATATAGTCGTTTAAAAGTCAAAATATGTAAACATCTGACATAAAGTTTTAATTTCAGTGTTTATAAAAACATATTTAGCGGTGTGGGCTTAACCTAATCATTTCTGTGTAGTAAATTTAAAGTTCAATCTCTACCGAGTAAAGGTAAGCACTCAATTATATCCTTGACCTATAACAGATACACATACGTATATCTTTTGTATTGCGTGCCATTTGATTTTAAACAGGTTTAAACCTATAACTCGGGTAGATAAATAGTGCATCAGTTTTAGTTTATTTCAAAGGTATATTTACTGAATTTGATCTCATTTTCTTAACAGCTTTTCGGCACACCTGGTAAGTTTTGTGTTTATTATTTTTTTATATAGTATACATAGAAGAAATTTGTAATCCCTTAAAGAATAATGTTGTAAATCAAATAATTAAGGTTCATCATAACCTGATAACAAAAAGAAATGGCTGTGTTTACACCACAAAATTAAATAAGAGTACAGACAAAATGATTGATTTGTGAAAATTTTAAGGCATGTCAGGACCTCGATATATGAAAATTATATGTAGTCTATGTAAAGGAAAATTAAAATTTTACCTGGATTTTGATATGCATTTTTGTCTTATCTGCAGATGATAGCAAAATACCTTAACACATAAGTTTCATTTGAAACAGTCCACTCAGTTTAAATTGGCTATTGTTAGTAGATGTCTATTGTCCATATATTTTTCATTTAAATCAATGCTACTCACAACATTTATTATATAAGGGGAACTTCCCAAACCTCTTTCTTAACCTAGTTTATTTTGACACATTCTGCAGGAATGAAAAAATATGAAAGGCAAAATCTAGAAAAGTTTATACCTTTCTGAAACATAAAATGCATTTCAAATTAAATCATCTAGTTCCTGCTATGCCTTAAAACTATTCCAGATGAACAGATGTGTCTGTAATCAAAGTAAAATTTGTGATGTAAATACGGCCATATTAGCCAAAAGGTTGTGGTGAAATTTAATTCAAGACACATGCATACACAACATATTTGAGAAATAGGAAAAAACTGGCATTTGACATTTTCTTAGCTTTTAGCCATTGTTATATTATAGTTCGTTTCTGTGTGTGTTACAATTTAACGTTACGTCGTTTGTTTTCTCTTATTTTTTAGTGTAAATTGACATTGCGGTAAGACGTATCACGGTACTCGTCTATCCCAAATTCATGTATTTGGTTTTGATGTTATGTTTGTTATTCTCGTGGGATTTTGTCTGATGATTGGTCCGTTTCTGTGTGTGTTAGGTACATTGTAGTGTTGTGTCGTTGTTCTCCTCTTATATTTATGCGTTTCCCTCAGTTTTAGTTTGTTACCCCGATTTTGTTTTTTGTCCATGGATTTATGAGTTTGAACAGCGGTATACTACTGTTGCCTTTATTTACAAAGAGTTGAGGAAAATGTCAATGAACATTTATAGACCATGTGTCATACGCCAAATACCTACACAAGTCTCTTCAGTAGCACGCACGGTAATCAAAATTATCAAAGGTAAAATCAAGTTTGAAGTTGAAAGGGATATTATTCTAATAAATCAAATACAGTATTCAAAATATGTTTAGAAAATCCTAGGTCTTTCGAAATTTCAACAATGTGCAAACTTCTGACTGATCGCATATAAACTCTTTTAACATGGTTACACAGAAGTGCAGAATCCTGAGCTATGGCATCGACCAAGAAGTTTAAAAAAGTATTAAAAGGAAACATGCTCTTTTTGTCTTTTTTTATTTTTTGTCTTTGTTTTTGTGTTTGTTTTTATTTAGTATGCATTTATCTAGTGCAAGACCAATCTTTAAGACAACCAACTTTCCATTTAAAAGAGGGACGAAAGATACCAAAGGGACAGTCAAACTCATAAATCTAAATCTAAAACAAACTGACAACGCCATGACTAAAAATGAAAAAAGACAAACAAACAACAGCACACACGACTCAAAATAGAAAACTAAAGAATAAACAACACGAACATCACCAAAAAACTAGGGGTGATCTCAGGTGCTCCGGAAGAGTAAGCACCTATACCATATCAACCCTTTTTGGTTTTGATTTTTTAGAAAAGACGTCCAATTTTAAGTTTGATTAGATCAAAGTACCGAATACTAAATCAACATAAGCAACATTTAAAAGGGTACTTCTGTCAAATTCATGTTCACTTATTTGTCTCAAATTCTCATATTTGATTGATAACAATGTAAAAAATTCACCAAAACTATTTAAAAATAAAAAAATAAAAAAATATTCCTTTAAAAAACAGATCACGCATAATGCATGCGTTATCCATATCTAGCTACAGGGTTAAATTAGAGTTCACATGAATACGGATTCAATGAGGTTGAATTATTCACTTGCAAGTGAAATTTTGAATTTGTCCCCTTTATATACGATACTCCATTGGTTAATCTTGTTGTTCAAAAGTTGTATAGTTAATAAGAATACAACTCCCTAAAGTGAAGTTGAGTTACATGGATTTAGCTATTGTTGTTAATGTGTAAGGTCGTTTCAGCTACGTATACAGTTCTGGCTTTCACATTTTAGGTGACAGCGTTCGTAATTGGAAAATAAAACAAAAAATAGCACTGCCATTGCAACAAATTGATATTGTTCTTTTCATTTTCATATTTCGTTAACAGAAAAATTCCCTCAGGTGTCTACTACAATTTATTTCTATTACGATATGACATAAGATGTTCATTTTTTGTCTACAGAAACTTTAGCATGACTTCCACGATTTTGTGTGGAATTTGTCATTATGACGATACTATCAAAGATGCAAGACAATGGTGTATAAATTGTGAAGAAGGACTTTGTGAGGATTGTGAAAAAGTTCATAGATCAACCAAAAATACCAGAACCCACAAAATCATTTCCATTATTGATTATCAACAAATAAAGGATGTGCTGGTAAGCCAAGTATGTGAGCAACATGAAAAAAGTTATGATTTGTACTGTCCTACACACGACAACGCTATATGTATCGCCTGCGTTGATCAGCATAAATCCTGCTCTGAGGTCATCCCACTGACCGAAGCTGTTGTAAATATAAAAGAGTCTACTGCATTTACGGACTTAGAAGTTACGATAAATGGAGCGCTACAGAATAGTGAAAAAAATATTATAGATATTAAGTCATCTTCTGAAGCATTCGATAAACAAGAGGATAATATAAAGGGATACATAAAGGAAATGCGAGAAAAATTAAATAAACATTTAGATCATATGGAGCACAAATTGACCACAGATTTTTCAACTCAATCTGAATATTGTAAAACTTCATACGCAAATATAATAAAGCAACTAATCTCAACAGACGACAAGTTAGCAAAGTTAAAAAAGGATACCGAAAACCTGAAACGAATTGCGTCAGATAAGCAAACATTTCTAGGAACGCGTGAAATAGGCAAAGTGGTTGAAAAAGAGATAAAGTTAATGAAAACCATATGTGACGCTGGAAAATCATATGAAATAGCCCTTGAACTAGATGCTAACATTATATCATTTTTAAACAATGTTAGTCAGCTAGGCAGAATATCAATTAAAGAAGAAAATGCCAATTTGCAGTTTAAGGAAACAAAATTAAATCAAGCCCAAATGCAAGTTTCTCTGCCACTCGTTACTGTCGTACATGCACTTCAGTTGAAACACAAGTTTAAATTGGAAAAAGCTGGCTTGAAGATAATCGTGACCGGTTGTATTATGTTAGCAAACGGAGATATGCTAATTGCTGATCATTGGAATAGAAACATAGTATTGATATCAAATGAATCTGATAAACCTGCCAAATACATTAGCATTTCTGGTTTTCCGTATGATATAACAATGATAGATCATAATCTTATTGTTATTACACATGGAACTAGTAGTAATACGTTGGATGTTCTAAATCTTAGTACAGGTGTTGTACAACTATTTGCTAAGATACATACAACAGAAGATTGTTACGGAATATCTTACTGGGATGATAAACTTTATGTGATGGTTGAACGGGTAGGAATAGTCGTGCTAGACACATCAGGCAAAGCATTAGAAACCCTGCCAATAGATACTGAAAAGGGTCGGAAAGTCGTCGTCTTTAAAGACAGGATATACTATACAAACAGAAAAAAGAACACCGTGCATTGTCTGAATACAGTAGGTCAAGAAATTTGGGTCTATCGAGATAAATCTATTGTTGAACCTTGTGGTTTAGCTGTAGCTAGCAACCTTGACGTGTTTGTATCGTGTAGCAAATCTAATAATGTTATACTTATAAGTTGCGATGGAAAAGATAGCACAGTCTTATTGCAGAAAGAAGACAATCTTGTTAAACCTAAAGCAATTTATTTCAATAGAAAAAGGAACGAATTATTAGTATGCAATGAAAACAACCAACATGCTGCAGTTTACAAAGTAGTATAATGTATCTAAAACATTAAATTTCATCAATTTTATTCTTTAAATATTGTTTCCTTTGTCGCAAAAACATACATGTTTTTTAATGTGATTGACGTTAATTCGCGGTAAAGGCAACTTTTATATTGTTTTCTGACTTCAACAATACAACGTGGTCAAATTTTATCAATTCAAAGAAAGTTAACACAACATTGAAGACAAGAGGACTTGACGCAAAGCATTGTTTATTATGCTATATAAACATCTAGATTTCTTTTTAAATGGTCTGTACATATTAATGCGAAAAGAAATTTGTTTAATGATAATCATTGCAAAATATAGAAATGCTGTATGTAAATGTACATGTTTTATCCATAAAAGACTAACTACTATTGTTCATGTTATAAGAAAGACCAATAAGTGTAATTACGAATTTTAGTGCAATAACATTGTGTTAAGGAATATTATCTTTTTTGAAATAAATGACATAGAGAAAGAACATCGGGAAGCCTATAATATAGTAACTACAGTGTTGGTGTAAACTATTTAAGCGTTTTAAATATTGTTGTAGTTACATAATACATAATTGATAATTGGTGTTTTCTAAATGATCGACGAGATCACATTATCTTCTTTATCATTTCGCTAGTTTTAATATGATTGAACCTTTAAATGCTTTAGAATAACTGGAGATCCGTTTATGTTTAATGTTCATTTGTTGTTGCAGAATTTGTTAAAATTATTGGCAATAAATGTTTTTGACAATTGAAGACATGATACAAATTCATTTAGATTAAACTCCTTAATCTGTTTTGAAACATATCTCTACGCATTACATTTAAATTTTATAAAAAGGCTTGACAATTATTTCCAATCGATAATATTTAACTGTCATTATATGTTATCAAACTAACTGTATAGAACATTTTTCGCATGGGATACAAGGTTGAAATATGAGTCATAATATATAAGATTTGTAAACGATACATAAACAAATATGTACAATGTACTTGCCTTTTAAATGATCGACAAAATAAGTACATTTATTCCCTTTGTGACACGTAAGATTACAATATCAACTTGCATAGTTATGTCACATTAGTGAAATCAGAGAAAAGACTGATACTTTGTGTCACATTCGAATGTTTTCAACTGAACAACTGCAAACAAGCGAATCAATAATGTTAGGACATTCTACTACATATCATTACTTTAACTTGAGTACATGTTATATATTAATATTCGGGTTTAAGTGTATTGTCTGATATAAGCATATCATAATGACATTTCAATAATATATTAGCCAAAAAAACATAATGGCATTTCGCAACAAGAGATGATAATGAAATAAATGACAAGCGTTCCCCTGTCCCTTCCTTTCCCTTTGCTCATATCTTATATGTCTAAGGACAGTAACTCGACAACATTAATTTCGGGGTTTTTTTCAAACTTTTTAAGTACATTGGCAAAACACATATTTCCTATGGTATCCTTTATTTAGCAATACATGTAACGATTTTAAAAGGGATCTGTTTTGAACACCAAATCCTAAAACAAGATGAAGAAAAAACACTTTAAGTAATAGCTAACACAAGCATCATGTTCTGCTTCTGTAGAGGCACCAGCATGTTGTCTGTGTATTCATGTTTCAGTGGTTGTCGTTTGTTGATGTTGTTCATAAGTATTTCTTGTTTTTATATAGATAAGACCGTTGGTTTTTCTATTTGAATGGTTTTACTCCAGTGATTTTGGAGCCACTTGTAGCTTAATTGCTATTAAGTGTAAGCCAAGACTCCGTGTTGAATACTGTACTTTGATCTATAGTGGTTTACGTTTACATACTGTGAGTTGGATCATCGGCACTCATACTACATAGTCTTATATTTGTTAACAATAGCTGATCAATAGTTATTCGTTCTCTAACATACTGTAAATAATGCTGGCGCACAAACAAAGGAACTCAGCAGTACATATAAGATATTCTTAATTTCAACTAGCACCTCTAAATGTGTTGGAATAACTGGATATATGATTTTGTTAAATTTCTATTTGTTGTGGCATAATTTGCTAACTTTGATAAAAAAAAAAAATTACCGCCGATTGCATTGAGTGTGTTTACCTAAACTAATAATGATTTGAAGATTTAGTTAGCAACTACATTTATTGCATAGTGTAGAACATTATTATATTATTACCTTTCAATATATTTGACATTATTGTATCATTACATTTCAATCAATATATGCATTAAATATAGTTGACCTATTGCTTATAATATCTAAGAAACAAACTTAACCATGAAAACTTAATATTGATCAATGAACCACCAAAATGAGGTCAAGGTCAGATTATACCTGCTATACAGACATATGCAGCTTACATTCCTTCCATACAACACATATAGTTGACCTATTACTCATAGTTTAAGAAAAACAGACAAAAACACAAAAACTTAACACTGAGTAATGAACCGTGAAAATGAGGTCAAGGTCAAATAAAACCTGCAAGACTGACATGCACATCAGAATTTATTTCCATACACGAAATATAGTTGACCTATTGTATATAGTATTAGAAAAACAAGATCAAAACTTAAAAAATTAGCTTTGACCACTGAACCATGAAAATGAGGTCAAGGTCAGATGACACCTGCCAGTTGGACTTGCACACCTTACCTTTCTGACGTCATCAATACGATGTTGCCAAGGTTTATCAGAGTAAAGTATTGTTTATTATGCTATATTAACATCTACATTTATGTTTGTGTTGAACATTATTTTGTCAGTCAAAAAAAATGTTCCATTCCCATATTATAATATATCGTGAAATACAATGATCACATTTTCCTTCGTGTAACATTATTCTCAAAGTTGCCACCTGACATTGTACGGATGTCTTTGTACTAGCATAAGCAAAACGACGGTGACACATATAAAACAGGAACTGATTTCCCATTGGATCATCTGAGATCACCGCAAGTTTTGGTGGGGTTCGCATTGATCAGTCTTTGATTTTCTATGTTGTGTTTTGTTTACTATTTACTATTGTTTATATGTTGGTTATATGTTGGTCCTTTTCTTTTTTAGCCATGTCAGTTTACTTTTGAATTTTTAGTTGGAATATGCCTTTGAGAGTTTTTGCCTCTTTCTGATATTATTTTGTAAGATTAGCAGTTGAGCTTGCGTTTTACACAAAGTAAAGTTGTATTCAATTTTATTTCATTAAACAATAGTTTTCCAATTTTGATGAATGTTATTTCGTTTTGTTAAAATATTCAACAGGACTTGCATTGGAAATGAAGGCTGTATTAAGGGCTATTATGCCAGGGCATATTACTGATCTATTTATCAGAACGTTTTCTTATTCATATAAGAAAATAAGAAGATGTTGTATAAGAGAGGGGCGAAAGATACCAGAGGGACAGTCAAACTCATAGATCGAAAATAAACTGATAACGCCTTAGATAAAAATGAAAAAGACAAACATACAAATAATAGTATACACATGACACAACATAGAAATCCAAAGACTAAGCAACACGAACCCCACCCAAAACTGGGGTTGTATATTGCCGTATTGCCAATGCGATAACTCTCCATAATAGACAAAATTGACACAGAAATTAACAGTTATAGGTCACCCTACGGACATCAAACATGAACAAAGCACATTCCGCATAGGCAGCAATAAAAAGTCCAGAATGAACAATGTAAAACACTACAAAAAATAAGAGGAAAAGGAGAAAGATACCTACCACATAAAAAATGCATATAAATATAAAATATGCTGTGCCGCTCATATATATCTATGTGCATATTTTACAATGGACTTAAACAAAAAAAAGTTGTTACAAACATCATTTAAAATTAATTACTACAATAAGTTGTCGACTGACGATTTTATTCACTAATTCATTTGCAGTTCTTGTCTTGATGCTCATTGATGCTGTTAGAAGAATCTATCTGTCTATTATTGTTTTATAGATGATAGGCAAACACACAAAGATGGTAACCATGTGGGGGCAAACCTTTCAATGAGAAGTCATCAGACGGTTTCGAAAACATAGGCTTATTTGATCGTTGATTGATGATTCTTAATGACTTTACAAGATTCTCTCTTTCTATTTAAGTTCGCAAGACATTATGCACAAATGAACATAAATGGAAACAATTGTCATTTATGAACAAACAACTCCTACGAATAATTGTCTTGCAGGTCTAAATGTAAACGGTCAGTAGGTAAAACTCAACATTCTGAAAAAATTCTGCCTCATTTTATTTTCTCTATTCATTATGGTTTTCAAAATAAAATGCATTGTATATTACCACTATGTTCTTTTTTTAAGCAATGTCTGTCATGTTTGTCCGAAATGTTATCAGTAGATACATTTTCCATACTAGATAACACAATGATGATTGTGGATAAATTTAGTTACATTTGACATTTTGTGTGTGAGGGGAAGATGATTGTAAAGGCATGAAGAGTACACTGACGGCGGGCGACAACGAACTACAACGAATGACGGACGCGAAGTGATTTAAAAAGCTCACTTTGCCCTTTAGGGGAGATGAACTAAAATGTCAGTTGCTAATGTATTAATTGTGAGAGCAAAAGTTAGCAAATAGAGATGCCAGTTCCTCGTAAGCAAATCGTGGGCAAGCCTTCTATTGTTCAATAAGATTAATCCGTTTAATCCGCCACTTTCTATATAAGAAAAGTCTTTACCAAGTCAGGGGATATGACAGTTGTTATTCATTCGTATGGAGTGTTAAAGCTAATGATTTTGCCTTTTTTTGTCACGGTGTTCTGTATTTTTGTTAAATGTACTTTACTTTAAAGCCACGTCAACATTGGATACAAAGGTAATTCGAGATGTTGCCGGTCTCGCGGTATTCTTAACATTGTTATCCATTCGTTTGATTGGTTTGTGCTTTTGATTTTGCCATTTCTACGGAGTTCGATAATTTTGTTATTTTAATTTTTACACATCACACAAATGAAAACAACTGTCATATTCCTGACTTGGTTTGGTCCTGTTTTATACAGTTCGGTTTAATGTTGAACTGTTGCACCGTTGTCCAGGGTTAGGACGAGGTTGGCGCGCCTTTAAATTAGTTTCTCATTCTGTTTTCCCTTGTCCAAAGTCAGAAACCTGTAATTCAGCGGAGGTCGTGTGTTGCTGTATATCATGTTAGCTTTCGTTTATTATTTTGTACAAAAGCAGGCCGTTAGTTTTATTCTTTGAATTGTTGTACATTTGTTATTTACGGGCCTACTATAACTGTCTATGGATATTAATCATTGTTGAAGTCCGAACGGTGACTTATAGCTGTTAATTTCTGTGTCCTTTTGATCTTTTGTAGATAGTTGTCTTATTAGCAATCATACCACATATTTTTATTTTTATTTCGTGCAGGCATTTCCTTATGTGGAAAATGTAGAATTATAACATATATTTATAAATTAAAGTACAGACATATACTTAAAACAAGAGGCCTCAGTTGCCGATCGTATACATTTCGAACTACTGTATAACATGCCCACAAACACTGAGAGTGTGAGTTGGCATTCCGCACATGACAAAAAGGCATGTGCATTCTACTTCATTCCTTATTGACTAAGATTGTCAGTTTTCTTACCGCAGGTTAATGTATAACTTTAAACCATCAAACAATCGTGTTTACATGAAACTTATTTATAGAATAGTAAGAAATCTCATAGAATTCAGATGGACTTGCAACACATGTACTTCCTGGTATTAGATCTTAGTTAACGGATGATACTTTGTTATCCATAATATGTTTATAAAACAGGGACAAGTGATTGATTGATATATTTTTGGTGTCTTAACGCCACTTTTTAGCACCGCATTTAGGCTATTTCGTGGCGGTAAGTTTTTATTGGTTGAGGAAGCCGGAGTGCCCGGAGAAAACCACCGACCTTCGATAGGAAAACTGACAATCCTAGTCAATTAAGATTGGAGTCGAGTGCACCTGCAAGAGCGGAGTTCGAACTCACAACCTCAGTGTTGACTGGCTAGTGATTACAATAGTAACTAATTAGACTACTCGGCCCCTAACAGGTACTAGCAAAATTGAAACAAATGTTATGGTGAGAGAAAAAAAAACCCAGACATTTAAAATCTACATTATTGATTTATTAGTTGATTGTTTAATTAGTTGAAATATAATGTATTCATTTCTTAACAGACAGGACAAAAATAACACAAAACATAGTTTGCTGCACTAAAATAAACCATCAACAGATATGGTTATTAGGATTTCTACATGGACTCTTTCGACAAGGTAAATGCAATTCTCTACATTATTGTTCGTGAGTTAATTAATAATTAATGCAATTACTTCCGCCAAAGAATCAAATATAGAAAGCATTTGGGTCTTCTTTTTTTTTTTTTGGTGTGCAGAAATTCGAGTATTACTTTACACAACCACACAAAAAACCAAAGATATACACATTGATGAAAGTACGAAACACAAATCCATTTATTTGCCCGCGAAAATTCTTAGAAAATATACAGTTACAAAATTATAGTCGTCTGTTTTCCAATACAAATAACAGAAAATTTGTGCCAGTGGCATCACCCCTTCCACAAAAATTAAAAAAAAACAATTTTGAACCGTTCAAGTATTATAAAAATAATGTATTTGATTTTGACCTTGTTTTTTACTGTATAATAATAATTGTGTACAGATGCAAAAGTAAACGATCTTGTATTAATCTTTGAAAAAAATATCAAAAACGGTCTTTTCTGGAAGTTCAACCTAACAATTCTTTGAATGCATCAGTAGTTTCAATTTTGTGAGTTATATATATTGCATACCCTTAACGTCGTTTAAAAGGCAAAATATGGTGTCAATTTCAAGTTAATGGTTTGATGATTTTATATGTTATAAATGTTTTGTTAAATCGTTAGAAAATACGGTTAAACATACATACGTTCTCCCTTTTAAAGACATCCTTGGCCTATAATAGGGTCATGGTGAAATTACTAATAATATATATATTTGTCTTTTTTAGAACCTTTGGTAAACAGGTTTAAACCTATGACAAAGGTGGATTGAATGCGTACAGATTTAAATTATTTGAAAGGAAAATTACTTAAAATGGCTATCCGGTAAGTTTAATGTGGTTTTCTTATTTTCTTTTTTTTTCATTTATTGCAGAAGTATAGCTTGAAAAAAGTGTTATTCTTAAAGTAATATAAAATTCAATCAATTATAAAATTGAGAATGGAAATGGGGAATGTGCCAAAGAGACAACAACCCGACCATAGAAAAAAAACAACAGCAGAATGTCACCAACAGGTCTTCAATGTAGCGACAAATTCCCGCACCCGGAGGCGTCCTTCAGCTGGCCCCTAAACAAATATATACTAGTTCAGTGATAATGAACGCCATACTAATTTCCAAATTGTACACAAGAAACTAAAATTAAAATAATACAAGACTAACAAAGGCCAGAGGCTCCTGACTTGGGACAGGCGCAAAAATGCGGCGAGGTTAAACATGTTTGTCAGATCTCAACCCTCCCCCTATACCTCTAGTCAATGTAGAAAAGTAAACGCATAACAATACGCACATTAAAATTCAGTTCAAGAGAAGTCCGAGTCTGCTGTCAGAAGATGTAACCAAAGAAAATAAACAAAATGACAATAATACATAAATAACAACAGACTACTGGCAGTTAACTGACATGCCAGCTCCAGACTTCATTTAAACTGACTGAAAGATTATGATTTCATCATATGAACATCAGGCACAATCCTTCCCGTTAGGGGTTACGTATCATACAATCATAACATATATGAGAAGAACATAACCCGTGTCATGCCAACAACTGGTTTTTGAATAAATGTGTTTAGTTCCGATGCAAAGACCCTATAAGTGAATCAATATTAACGCCAAAATATGCAATCTTAAATGACCTGACAACAGTATCGTAACTATATCCCTTCTTAATAAGTCTATTCAAAGGTTTTGTTAGTTTTTGAGGTGAATACTGACACCTTTGTGCTTTATAAAGAATATTTCCATAAAAAATTGGATGTGAAATACCTGAACGTACAAGAAGTCTGCATGTTGAGCTATATTTACGAATGATGTCCTTATACCGATGATAAAATTTAGTAAATGTTTTGACTAGTTTGTGATATCGAAAACCCTGGTGTAATAATTTTTCAGTAATACATAAATTTCTCTCGTTAAAATCTAAAACATTGTTACATACACGAGCGAATCGTACAAGTTGAGATAAATAAACACCGTAAGATGGTGACAAGGGAACGTCACCATCTAAAAATGGATAATTAACGATAGGAAATGAAAAATCATCTCTTTTATCATACATTTTAGTATTCAGCTTTCCGTTAGTGATATAGATATCAAGATCGAGGAAAGGGCAGTGGTCATTGTTAGTATTAGCTTTATTTAAAGTAAGTTCAACAGGATAAATTTCTTTAATATACATACTGAAGTCGTCATTATTGAGAGCCAAAATATCATCCAAATATCTAAAAGTATTATTAAATTTGTTTATCAGATGTTGTTTCGATGGGTCTTTGCTTATTTTTGTCATAAATTGTAACTCATAGCAATACAAAAACAGGTCCGCAATAAGTGGTGCACAGTTGGTCCCCATTGGAATTCCGATAATCTGACGATATACGGAATCCCCAAAGCGAACAAAAAAGTTATCTAGTAAAAATTCAAGGGCATATATAGTATCAAATCATGTCCAATTGACATAGTTTGTTTGTTTATTGCTACTACATGCTTAAAAAAAGGTCTGAAATGCAACAACTGCCGTTACACATTTTATTAATTCTATCGCTACAATTGCTGACTGCGTCTTTTATAATGAGCGAAGGATTGCGTGAATGTACGATTGGGAATAATGCATCATAATTAACAAAATAAATTTTAATAAAGCAATAAAATCCGATATAGTGAAAGAGCAAGCATTTAGGCAACTCATGATCTGTTTGATATTTGTTTGCCATGTCAACCCATATATTTATAGAAAACACAAGTAGTATGATCAAATATCTATTAAAAAAAAACACAAGTAGTATTATCAATAAATTTTCGAATTGCGGACTATTCCTTAACCTGACTTTGTGACTGAGTTCACATTTTTCTTTGTGAATGCAAACTGTAACAAAAACACTAGGTTCTCATTCGAATTCTTTGTCAAATCTCACTGAAACTCGATGTAGAGTATGCGTTCATCTACTGAAATAGCAATCTTAAAGACAAGCAACGATCTGTTCAATCTGTACAATATCAACCCTTTGGTGGTCTTTAGTTTTTCTATTCGTGTTTCTTGGGGTTGTTTTTTTGTTTTGTTTTATCTGTCTTATATTGCCTGGTATTCTATGTATTTGGCCTTTGGAATATTATTTTGTAAATGACTAAGTTCAATTTGCATAGGTACATACATTTGATAAATGTCTAAGTTACTGTAGTAAATAAACTTTGATTGTGAATTTTAAACATGTTAAATGTTTGCAAGAAGAAAATATCTATATAAATATTTGATTAGCTGATACACTGTACCGAATAATTAATTATCCTACGCAACATTCCATGTGTATTACAAGATGTGCGAGCCGGGGCTGATCGGTTTTAATTTCATTGTCAATGCTTGTATTAGTCAATGCTACATTTTTGTATCTGTCAACTTTATAAACTAGTACTTTACTCTATTGGTTAACCTTTTGGATCGCATCCATGATGGAATCAGGTCAAAGGTTTTATAGAAAAAATGAATTCAACATTCTCAGGTAAAGTTGAGTACATTAATTTAGTTTATCTGTTAAAGGGACATCGAAGGTCGTTTCATCATTATCATTCTAGCTCATGTGTCAGTAACGTATACATTTGTGGCGTTTATATTTTGGGTTTGAACGTTCCTGGTGATATAAAACATAAAAAGCATATCCAAATTGAGAGCGTTCTTTTCATTTTCATATTTTGTTAAAAAAAAGATTTCGCTTTTGTCCTAAAGTGTCTTCTACGATTTATTTGTTATTTCGAAATGACCTTAGATGTATTCTTTTTGTCTACAGAAACTTTAACATGACTTCCACAGTTGTGTGTGGTATATGCTATCATGATATTATTATCAGAGATGCAAGGCAGTGGTGCACAAATTGTGAAGAAGGACTTTGTGAGGACTGTGAAATAGTACATAGATCTACCGAAAATACCAGAACCCACAAAATCATTTCCATTATTGATTATCAACATTTAAAGGATGTGCTGGTAAGCCAAGTATGTGAGCTACATGGGAAACGTTATGATTTGTACTGTCCTACACACGACAACGTTATATGTATCGCCTGCGTTGATCAGCATATATCCTGTTCTGAGGTCATCCCACTGATCGAATATGTTGTAAATATAAAAGAGTCTACTGCATTTACGGACTTAGAAGATACGATAAATGGAGCGCTACAGAATAGTGAAAAAAATATTAGAGATATAAAGTCATCTGCTGAAGAATTCGATAAACAAGAGGAAAATATTAAGAAATACATACAGGAAATGCGAGAAATATTAAATAAACATTTAAATGATATGGAGCAGAACTTGATCTCAGATTTCTTAGAGAAATCTGGATCTTGTAAAATAGCTTACGCAAATACAACTAAGCAACTTATCTCAAAGAACGACAAGTTAGCAAAGTTAAAAAACGAGACCGAAAGCCTAAAACGAATTACGTCAGATGAGCAAATATTTCTAGGAACGCGAAGAATATACAAAGTTGTTGAACAAGAGATTAATTCTATGAAAACCATATTTAATGCCGCAAAGTCATATGAAATAAACCTTGAACTTGATTCTGACATTTTTTCAACATTTTTAGACAATGTTAGTCAATTAGGCAGCATATCAATTAAAGAAAACAATGCCAATTTGCAGTTTAAGGAATTAAAATTAAATCAAGCCCAAATGCATGTTTCTCGGCCACTCGTAAATGTCGTATAGGAACTGCAATTGATAGAAAATTTGATATTGGAAAAAACTAGCTTGAAGATTGTCGTAACCGGTTGTATTTTATTAGAAAACGGAGATATTCTTATTGCAGATCATTGGGACAAAAACATAGTATTGAAACCTTATGAATCCGGTAGTTACTATAACTACATTAAAATTCGTGGATTACCATATGATTTAACAATGATAGATCCTGATCATATTGCTATTACATATGGAAGTTCTGATACTAATATACTGGATGTTATAAAGCTTAGTTCAGGTGCTGTAGAAAAGGAGATTCCAACTAAGCAATTTGCTAAGAAACATTTCATAACACAAGATTGTTTTGGAATATCTTACTGGGATGATAAACTTTATGTGATGGTTGAAAGGGTTGGAATAGTCGTGCTTGACACATCAGGCAAAGCATTAGAAACCCTGCCAATAGATACTGATAAGGGTCGAAAAATCGTCGTCTTTAAAGACAGGATTTCTATACTAACAGAAAAAAGAACGCCGTGCATTGTCTGAATACAGTAGGTCAAGAAATTTGGGTCTATCGAGATAAATCTATTGTTGAACCTTGTGGTTTAGCTGTAGCTAGTAACCTTGACGTGTTTGTATCATGTAGGAAATCTAACAATGTTATACTTATTAGATGCGATGGAAAAGATAGCAAGATCGTATTGCAGAAAGGAGACAATCTAGTTAAACCAAAAGCAATACATTTCAATAGAGAAAGGAGAGAACTATTAGTATGCAATGAAAGCAACCAACATGCTGCAGTTTACAAAGTAATATAGAGTATCTAAGACATTATATGTCATCAATTTTATTCTTTTAACATTGTTTCCTTTATCGTAAAAACATAAATGTTCTTCAATGTGACTGTCGTTAATTCGCGATAAATGCATTGTTTTCTGACGTCAACAGTACGATGTAATCAAATTTTATCAATTCAAAGAAAGTTGACACAATATTGAAGAAAAGAGGACTTGTGGCAAAGCATTGTTTATTAGGCTGTATAAAATATAGATTTCTTTTGATAATGGTCTGTATATTAATGCTAAAAGAGATTTGTTTAATGATATTCTATATAGATGATGATCTCTGAATAACTAATTCAATATTTCGTGACTATGTTGAACGCATCTATGACATTGAATTTGGAATAACGGATAAAACAAATACACCTTGTCTTATATCTTGACTTAAAATTCAAAAATTGACAATGGGGTCGGTTGAAAAACAAAACTTTACGACAAAAGAGATGAGTTCAGCTTCTTAATTGTGACCTTTTTATTTCTATGTAGCAACATGTCCTGCAGCGTCATCATACGAAGTACATATAAGCGGCAATAAGTGAAATTAGCCATTAAGCTTAAATCCTAGGCAATAAGATAACGCCTAGGCAGTGAGTATATTGCCTAAATGATGTTTGGCATTAGTCTTAAATCCTGAAAAATGTGTGCAGGCATTAACCGTAATGCCTTAAATATAAATGCGAGTAAATAAAACACATTTATTCATTTAAATAAAAATATATCTGTTACATAATAACATTATGAGAACTGGGGCCCGTTTATCGAACTGTTCTAAGATCAGTCCTATAAGATATTTTTAGGACAGAAATTATGATAAAAGTAGGACCGACTTACGACATGTCTCAGCATTCACATCGAAGCTATCTGAGGATTATCTTAGCTATGATGTCCTAACCGCTGTCCTAAGTATTGGCGTAAAAGAAAATAGCAAATAAAAAATTGAAATATTGAATCAAATTTAACCAACAACTTTAATTTAAAAACCGATTAATTGTTAGAAAATAATTATACGTTTTAAATTCAAGGTAATAAATAATTTTGATATTATATATTGTACATTTAAACTCATTGAAACAAAACATATGTCAAAAAATATCACTAGGTTTTATATTAAAATTGAACAAACTAATTGTAAATAGTTAACATTAAATATATAATCGGTAAATCATTATATGCTTTGAGGGAGGTGAATTTGAAGTGTCACGGCTTCATACTTAAAAGTTCAAAGGTAAATATCGTATATCTGTCATATAAATAATGAGTTTTCAACTATTTTATTTTATTACTGCAAATAACATACGTTTGAATTTGAGCATTTTGAGCAAAAGAAAAAAAATCGATTTTTACCGATGCAAAACTACAAGGCCCAGTTTCATTCTAAATATAAAAAAGAAGATGTGGTATGATTGTCAATGAGACAACTTTTCACAAAACACCGGAATACAAACACTAATAAAATATGTTATTTACATTAAAACTCATCAAATAATAATTTAAAGATATGAAAACTTGATAGAAATTTGTGTTAAAATCATTTATCATATACTTAGCATTGATATGATAGTTTTTGCATATGTGTAATGGGCGGAAGTGCACAAGCCATATCTTCCCACCCGGGCTGATAACCCATATCAAGTGCATCTCGTGCACAAAACCCATATCAGTGCCTCTCGTGCAAGTTACTTCCGGGGTTTCCGGTATCGGTTGTTTACTTTTCAATTGTGACGTCAAAATTTACGGGAACTTTTGTGGGGTAGTTTAGTACTTGCTAACAAATGCCAATGACAATTATGAATCATTTTATAGTACAACAAACATGGAGTAGTAATGATCATAAAACTCTTCCAAAATTTCAATGTTTCAAAATGCCTCTATAAGAAATGTTACTATTATTATATAAGGAGGTAGTGCTACTGTTGTTGAACAATTATAGTATATTTTATTCATAATATATCTTCTTTATAAAGTTTTTGACTGTTTTAGTTATTGCATTTATTCATTTGCCTTACATAAAACTATTGTCGGAAGTATATGATAAAGCGATTAATACATGGCCTTTTCCATATCAGCCTGGGTATCATCCCTCGACCCATATCAGCACCTCGACTCCGTCTCGGGCTGATATGGGGGTCTCGGGATGATACCCAAGCTGATATGGAAAAGGCCATGTATTAATCTCTATCTTGTTATCACATGTTGTGGAACTGCAAACAAAGAAAAATTACGTATCCAATAAAAAAAATTGGAAAATGGTGTGAGCATAAAATCGTATCTTCATGTTGTCTACTTTTGACAAGTTCAAACCAGTTCGACTAGTGAAATGTACAAATTTTCAAATTAATACTATAATCATTTTATAGAATTCCCCCTTTTTAATTGGATAAAACTTTTTTTAAATCTTTTTAATATTTTGTATCAAATACCACAAAAACATGAAAAAAGTATGAGTTAATTCAGTTTTTAACTGCTGAAATTACTAAATATACTTACTAAATTTGAAGATATGTCAAATGAATGTATATTTATACATGTATTATTAGAAATATAATGAAGAAAGTTCAATTGACTTTATATCAAGAATAAATCAATATGCATAAATTCCAGAGTTTAGTTATTGTCTAGAATTATGTTCGCCAATAGGATGAATAATCATCATCAGATTTCAGGAAATAAGCTTAATGCCTGAAAATTTCAGGCAATAACTTAATGCCTAGGCGTTAGCTTATTGCTTAGGATTTAAGTTTATTGCCTAATTTCACTTATTGCCGCTAACATATATATATACATATCTTAGTCGATACGATATTCCAGGGCTTGTTTTCCCTATAATGATTTCCTAGAGAGTTACTGCTCATAAGGAAGCTATCAAACCAAGAATTCGATGTGGTGAAGTTGAAATCATCCCTTCGTAATTTTTACGTACGCCATCACGAGTTGGTTGACCGTATTTCTGTTGAATATATATGGAATATCTGTTTCACAGATGACGACGGATAGTTCCAATTATCGTACCTCCAATCCTTTCCTTTTTTCCCAGAAAGTGTCCTACCGAATAAGACTTATCAACGGGTTTGTATTTACATGAGCAACACGACGGATGCCACATGTGGAGCAGATTCTGATGATCCTTCCAGAGCACCTCAGATCAATCATCAGTTTTGTATGGTATTCTTGTTGCTCAGTCTTTAGTTTCTTTATGTTGTGTTTTGTGTACTGGTGTTAAGTTTGTCAGTTGTTCTTTTTTTTTCATCCATGGCGTTGTCAGTATATTTTCGACTTATGAGTTTGAATGTCCCTTTCTTATCGTTCGCCTCTCTTTGATTGTTCAGTTTTTGAAGAGCTGTTCAGATCAATATGACCATTTCAGACTAAAATTCGTTATTTAGTGCATGTAAATACCTTTTTAAAAGTAACTTCTAGATAAAGAAATATTCTTAACGAGCAAAATTGTTAGAAGTGAACTTTCTTTCTCGAACATGCTCACTGAAAAAAAATGTTCTGTTATAACAATATTCACTTTTAATCAGATTGTGCTATAAAAAAATTGTTTCATATCATCGTTGAACGTTTAACTATAAGGATAACTTTTTATTAGCTCACTTTCCTTTTTTATTCAAATTAGAATTTAACATCATCGAATTTAACAACAAAATAAGAGAAACATATTCCGTGAACATAGTACATAGATACCAATCCTGTAAAACATATATTAATTGCAATCGGTTAAGTTTAAAGATTATTATTGCAATAACTCAACATGATTATTGATAAAATACAGTTTCCAGTATCTTAAACCGTTTCTTTTCGCATTTGATGGTCTTTTTGAATGTTTATTTATTTCTTTTGGCACTCCTCTGTAAGGTTAGGAAAAATAAACCATAGATGTGTAAATATTAAACATTAGCACATTGCATTTGTTTACCTTCAATGTTATTGTATTTTTGTTGATTGATATTGTTTGTTTCTCTGTACACTTGTATTTATAGTGTTTAGAGAATAAAGTATCTCTCCCTCACTCTCTCTCTCTCTCTCTCTCTCTCTCTCTCTCTCTCTCTCTCTCTCTCTCTCTCTCTCTCTCTCTCTCTCTCTCTCTCTCTCTCTCTCTCTCTCTCTCTCTCTCTCCTCTCTCTCTCTCTTTTTTTTCTCTCTGTAAAAACAAATTATGGAAATTATTAAACAGATGTAGAATAAAGGAGATGAGCTGTTTTGCATTGCAAAATTAACTTTTTTCAAGGACTTGTCAGGTTAGAAAATGACTCAGGGAAAAACATGTGAACTGTCTTGTTATAAGAGATAAAACAGTAAAAATGGCTCAAATAATTAATCATCCTGTAATAACCAGTAATTAATAGAAAAATGGTTTCTGCTCTTGATCATATGATTGAAATTCATGTACAAATGCGCATCAAATTGAGGAACTCAAAAATAGTGGACATGTTTCAATTTTTAACAAAAAAATAGTTTTCTGTGTTGTATTTTGTGTACTCTTGTTTGTCTGTTTGTCTTTTTCTTTTTTAGCCATAGCGTTGTCAGTTTATTTTCGACTGATGAATTTGAATGTCCCTCTGGTATCTTTCGTCTTTATTTTACTAACAAGTAACTGAACTTAACCATTTGTGTTGATTTGGTAACCATAGAATAACGGTGTAAAAACTATGGAGTTAGTCAATGTATACAAAGATTTAAATTTTGTGTGAAAAAGGGATTCTTACCTCAAGAAGCCGGTTCACAAAAGATGGGTGTGCCAAATCACGGAAAAATGAATCTGAATTTGTACCCCGAATATTTAACCACATGTGTGAAAATGTCTCAGCTTTGAAACGACCCATCATACAAGTCTAAGTTTACGACATGGACAGAGGAAGGAAAAGTCTTCCTTACCGCCTACTTGAAATGAAATGCCATACGTGACCTAGATAATAAGAGATAATTTCCAGACAAAAATTGAAGCAATTATTATTTGGAAATACATTGTACGAGGTACATGTGGACGGTGATATAGCATGAACCGTTCTTAAGTAGGACGGTACATGAATATCCTTCGACTCCATATGCATCTTGAATAAAAAGAACACTAACAAGGAAAGAATAATGATTATGTCGATATTAATTAAAAGATCATGTATCGAATACTTGTTAAGCTTATATCTTAACTGGTTGCTAAAAATAGATTACTGCTGCTTATATTTATAGAAAAACGTTATTAAACTACTTTATATACATTATCACCTGATTTTTACAAGTTTAGAAAACAAGAATATTATTCCATTTAATTACTAAAACTTTTGATTTAGATAAAACCGGAAAACAGAACTTTTAAATTTAGCGGTCTCCGATTGTCTTATCAAACATATCTTGTATATCAAGCTGCCCCTAAAAGCCTATCATACTTATCAAAGCAAAACCGTTAACATAATTAATGGACACATTTTTATTCTTCTTTGTCAAATAAAATAAACTTATATCCATGCTAAAGTATATCGTTTGATTTGTATAAATAAAGATATACTAATATATATGCTATATGTCAAGTTCTATATTACACCGACTTTAGATAGACAGCCAATTACTTTTATAGCAAAAACTTCATATCAAACATCAACAAAAAATATAAATAGAAAGAAAAACAACATTGGTGGAATAAAAGACACCGACGGATAGAGTTCATTGGTTAGGAAGGTTCCTTTTGTTTTTGTTACAGTCCATGAGTCATCACATCAAAATATTCAATAAATAGTTTATGTTGTAAGAGTGCCTAGGGAATATTTGCACCATAAGATATTCAAAAACACCACATGAGTAGTATCTTCGGCTCATTCGCGTGTCTAATGGAAATTATATTAGAAACTCATGTAGGTTATAGAATATCAAATGTGATAAATATTCAATGCAGTAGTGACATAAAAATCACAATGTTATAAAATATATACATTGCGTACATACTAAATGGAATTTACGCATCATTTAAATGCTAAAAAAGTGATATATTTAAAGCATAGTTACATTATTACTATATTTTTTCGAATATGTATCTGCAAACTGTCCAGGTTGATTCCGAGTATACCATAATGATTACTGATGAATAGTTTGTTGTGACAAAAGTACAAATCATATTGCAGTTTTATAATGCCATCTGCATAAGTATTAACAGCTTACGAATAATTATAATTTGAAAAAGCGTGTTTTTTACATACTTCCAGATAGGATTGTTCATGCATTTTTGTAAATATTTTCAATGTTTTATTAGCAAATAGCAGATACGGGCAGACTTTTTTTTTTATCATCGATGCATTTGGACTTGGTCTGACTTGTTGAATATTTTTTTGTAAAGCACCAGTTGATAAAATTGTGCAATGTGGCGATTCAAGAGAATAACGTTTTTTTTATATTCAGATCTGTGTTATTAATTGATTGGATGCTTGGTTTAATGATTTCTCGGTTGAATGATATTTTGTAAATTTCACGTCAGACAGGACAATAATAACACATGATATATGTTGCTGTATCAAAATAACACTGTACACTGAAGCACAAAGACTACAATATCATTTAAATAATGGTATGATAATACGATACAAATAAAAAAAAAAAAGTAGTGCGATATATGGCGCTTATACAACAGTTTAAAACCGAAAAATTGTTGAGGAATATTTCAAGCTGTCGGCTTATCAACATATACATGATATATTCTCCATGTATTCAATTTTTACCTTTTTTCATCATAATATTGATTGTGAAAAGATGCAAAATATAAATTCTTGTAAATATTTTTTTGAAAAATATAAACAGATCAATAAGGCCATTTCTTGGAATTCTCGACTCTACTGATGTTAGTTTTACCATTGTGGTTAATTATACATCAGATCATTTTGACAGCTCTTCGACTGTTTCGGTCCTTATACATCCTCGGCTTTCAAATATTTAGCTTTGAGCGTTCCTGATAAACGTTAATCCAGAAAAGCGCTTTGGATGCATGAAATTAATAACGTATTGTTTTCATTTATTTGACAGTTATATTCACATATCTTCATTATGCCTATCGTCGTTTAAAAGTCAAAATATATATACATCTGAAACCTGTGAAATACCGCTTTAATTACAATGTTTATAAAAACATGTTTATAAAAAGATAAAAGGTTAACAACAAAAGTGGTGTCATATTTTCTTGTTTAACCTTATTATTTGTATTTTATAAATTTTAAGTTAGATCATTACAAAATACAGGTAAGCACACATATGTTTATCCTTGACCTATAACAGAGTCAGGATAAAAATACTGCATATATCTCCGTCGTATTGAGAGCCTTTTGATTATAAACAGGTGTAAACCTGTACCTCAGGTAGAATGAATGTGTACCGGTTTTAGTTATTTGAAAGGCATATTTACTGAATTTGATCTCATTATCTGTAACAGCTATTCGGCACACCTGGTAAGTTTGGTTTTTTTTACTTTTTTTTTTTTGTTTTTTTTTGTCGTAGTATAGATTGAAGAAAGTTTAACCCTTAAAGTAGAATATTGAATATGACACAATTAGGTCAATGACACATGCAACCAAATGTTTGAAATGGAAAAAAAACTAGCGTTTAACATTTTCTACACTCTAGCGGCATTATAGCTTTTACAATGAGTTAAGGAATGCGTAAATGAACATTTATCGACAAAGCGTCATACACCAAATGCCTACATAGGTCTCTTCAGTAGCACTGCAATCCAAATAATCAAAGGTCAAATCAAGTTCGAAGTTGAAAGGGATTGAAACTAACAAATCAAGAACAGTATGTCAAATACGTTTACCAAATCCTTGGTTTTTCGAAATTTCAACAATGTGTAAAATTCTAAATGATCGATCAACGTTTGCCATATTAACACAGAAAATCTGACTCTTGAGCTGTGATATCCAAAAGTTTTTAAAAAAATTCAAGGGAACAGGCTCTTTTTTTTTAGTATGCATTTATCTAATGCAATAGCAATCTTAAAGACAACCAACATTCTGTTCAACCTATACAATAGCAACTCTTTGTGGTCTTTTTTTCAATTTTCAGTTTGTTTTGGGGTTTTTTTTCATTTTTTCTGTCTAATATTGCCTTATAATTTATGTATTTGGTCATTAAAAATATTCATTGTTAATGAATAAGTTTAATTTTCATAAATGCATTTATTAGATCAATATCTACATAAAAATGGTCTAAGTTACTGTAATAGATAAACTTTATGTGAACTGTAAATGTTTGAAAGGAGAAAATATCTATATGAATATTTGATTAGCTGGTACATTATACCGAATACTTAATGATCCTAAGCAACAAATTGAAAGTGTTCTTTTCATTTTCTTATTTTGTTAAAAAAAATATCGTTTGCCCTCAGGTGTCTGCTACAATTTATTTCTATTTCGATATGACCTAAGATATTTATTCTTTGTTTACAGAAAATTTAACATGACGTCCACAATTGTGTGTGGTATATGTCATTATGAGGATAATATCAAAGATGCAAGGCAGTGGTGCACAAATTGTGAAGAAGGACTTTGTGAGGACTGTGAAAAATTTCATAGATCTACTAAAAATACCAGAACCCACAAAATCATTTCCATTAATGATTATCAACAAATAAAGGATGTGGTAGTAAGCAAAGTATGCGAGCAACATGGAAAAAGTTACGATCTATTCTGTCCTACACATGACAGTGTTCTGTGCATTGCCTGCGTTGATCAGCATAAATCCTGTTCTCAAGTCATTCCACTGATCGAAGCTGTTGTAAATATAAAAGAGTCTACTGCACTTACGGACTTAGAAGATACGATAAATGTGGCGCTACATAATAGTACAAAAAATATCAAAGATATTAAGTCATCTGCTGAAGCATTCGATAAACAAAAGGAAAATATTAAGAAATACATAAAGGAAATGCGAGAAAAAATAAATAAACATTTAGATGATATGGAGCAGAAATTGACCAAAGATTTTTCAACAAAATCTGAATATTGTAAAACTGCATACGCAAATACAATAAAGCAACTTATCTCATCAGACGACAAGTTAGCAAAATTAAAAAAGAACACCGAAAGCCTGAAACGAATTGCGTCAGACGAGCAAATATTTCTAGGAACGCGTAAAATAGGCAAAGTGGTTGAAAAAGAGATTAATTCCATGAAAACCATATTTGACGCTGGAAAATCATATGAAATAAACTTTGAACTTGATGCTAACATTTCGTCAGTTTTTGACAATGTTAGTCATCTAGGTAGCATATCAATCAAAGAAGACAATGCCAATTTGCAGTTTAAGGAATCAAAATTAAATCGAGCCCAAATTCAAGTTTCTCTTCCTCTCATAAATGATGTACAGGAACTCCAGTTGAAACACAAGTTTAAATTGGAAAAGACAAGCTTTAAGATGGTCGTGACTGGTTGTGTTATGTTAACAAACGGAGATATGCTTATTGCTGATCATTGGGATAGAAACATAGTATTGATATCAAATGAATCTGATAAACATGCCAAATACAGTAAAATTCCTAATTTTCCATATGATTTAACAATGATGGATTCTGATCATATAGCTATTACACATGGAGAAAGTAGTACGTACGCGCTGACTGTTTTAAAACTTAGTACAGGTGTTGTTGAAAAGGAGATTCCAACTAAGCAATTTGCTGAGAAATATTCCACAATACAACATTGTTTCGGAATATCTTACTGGGACAATAAACTTTATGTGATGGTTGAAAAGGTTGGAATAGTCGTGCTCGACACATCAGGCAAAGCCTTAGATACCATATCAATAGATACTGAAAAAGGTCGGAAAGTCGTCGTCTTTAAAGACAGGATATACTATACTAACAGAAAAAATAACGCCGTGCATTGTCTGAATACAGTAGGTCAAGAAATTTGGGTCTATCAAGATAAATCTATTGTTGAACCTTGTGGATTAGCTGTAGCTAGCAACCTTGACGTGTTTGTATCGTGTAGCAAATCTAATAATGTTATACTTATTAGATGCGATGGAAAAGATAGCAAGATCGTATTGCAGAAAGGAGACAATCTAGTTAAACCAAAAGCAATACATTTCAATAGAGAAAGGAGAGAACTATTAGTATGCAATGAAAGCAACCAACATGCTGCAGTTTACAAAGTAGTTTAATGTATCTGAACATTGAATTTCTTAAATTTTATTCCTCTAGCATTTGTTTATCACTGTCATTTCAAGTGATTGTCATTTATTTTCTGCGTATTGAATTTTCCGCCAACAATTAGATGTCGTATAGATTTACCAAATATGGAAGGAAAGAAGACCTGAAGAAAATAACTGTTTATACTAGGACGGTATTTAAACATCGATAATAAGGTGATTCGAAAAGGGATTGTCTAGTGATATTTATTCCAAAGTATGATCTTTATATGTATATGTTTATATGAGAAGAATATCTATCATTGTGCCTGATAAAAGAGGGACCACTAGGAGGAATTTACGAGTTCAATGTAATTACATTGTATAGATTTTTTTTCTCATTTAATTATAGAAATTATGGATACATAGGACATCAGGATTGCATACTTTAAAGCGTTTGTAAACAAGTTAATATGTTCATACCACTTATATATTGACAGAGACATAAGATATAACGCATATATTTGAAGAATTTGAGAGAAAACTATGCTTTTTTGACTTATTTTATTGATTTTGTATTTATTTTTTCATTGATAGAATTTATTTGTTTAGGTAGATATGTTTTTTTTTGGTGAAGCCATTTAAATTGATATTTTTAAGTGTGTCTTTCTATGTTGTGATTTTACACTATTGTTACAGGAAAGGGTGAAGGTTGGTACCAATCAAAAGGTTTACACCCGCTGCCTTTGTTTGCACCTGTCCTAAGTTAGGAACCTGCTGTTCAGTTGTTGTCGTTTGCTGAAAGATGTGGTTCATAAGTGTTTCTGGTTTTTTTTCGTTTTTTATATAGATTAGACCGTTTGTTTTCCAGTTTGAATAGTTTATACTCGTCATTTTTTGGAATCTTTTATAGCTTGCTTTTCGGTTTGAACCAAGGCTCCGTGTTCAATACCGTACGTTGACCTAAAACGTTGACTTTTTACAAATTGTGCCTAGGATGGAGAGTTGTCTTATTGACACTCATACCACATCTTAGATCATATTTTCAATATTGTTATTCTGATTTACAATGTTTTGAAGTAGCTGTAAAGACGTTTTGTTAAATTCCTTTTAGTTTGGTTAAAAATTGTTATCAATAAATGCCTTTTTGACAATTTGCGATATGATACAAATACATTAAAAATCTAATAAATTTATTTTGATACTTATCTTTACACGATACAGGTAAACTTTTAAATTTAAAACAGTGTCAAACATAACGCTTGACATGTATTGTCTGTTGGTACTAAGTAATATTAAACCACCAAAATATAGTAGTTAACTGATTGTAAAAAAAATCGTTCAATTCACACGAGATAACAGAGTGAAATGTAATCCCTTAATTTCAAGATTTTAAACGATACATAGATAAATGAGTACTTATCTTTTAAACGCTCAATAAAATAAAAATTCCCTCTGTGACACGTTAGCATGCATTGTCGATTTTCATAGCTTTGTCCCTTTAGCAAATTGAAAGGCCTGAGACTTTGCGACACATTTGAATGTGTATCTGCTCCTTGCAATACTAATATTGTTTATTTCACGTACTACTATTTTGTTAAAATGTGGCATGTATTTAATGCTAAATAGCATCTAACTACTTTATTGTACATACAGTCTATGAACTAAGCCCAAGAAATTGCATCAAAATGCTGTTGAATAAAAAGTGAGAACTTATCTCCTGCACCACTTAGAAAACACCCAGTTTTCAAATTAAACTGTCACGTCAATTATATTATGTTAGTTTACAGACACCACATGGTTTCTCTCTCAATCTATAGGTGACAATTAAAATTGTTGCAAGAAGGGATAAAAATGAAATACACAATACCAATCAAGAAAAGTATCTTTTTTTTTCATTATATATATGTGATTTTGATTTTTTTACAAAATAATTTTTTTTCAATAAATTGCAAGATTAAAATGGTTTAAAAACCATATAAAAAAATTAGTTTTCAAATAAATCTTGAAAGGCAGGATACATCAAAGAATATTTCCAATTTTTTTTTTTTTTTTTTTAATTTAGAAAAAAGGGGGGAGGGTCAACCCCAAATGTGCCTGTGCATTTTCCTAAAACTTTCAAAGTTTTACAATTTGGGTTTCAAACATCTGTTAGTTAAGTTATATTATCGGTCGCCTTATCAGTATGAAATGACAGATTTATAGCACTACTTAACCATTTTATAATTGAGAGAAGATATGAAATTTTAACTTTCTTGTGCATGGATCTAGGAATGCATATAAGTTTTAATGCATTTCGTGTATATCAATTATAAATGCATCACAGTGTGTTCAATCTGATCATTTTGTAAGAGACTCAATGGTTATGACGAATCACCGATGTTGCCATATAGCACAATAAATAAATTTCCCATTCTCTTTTTAAATTTTTTTTTTTTTTTTTTTGTGAAAAGATGTTTTTAACTCTTTTAGTTTTTAAAATTATATCAAATGGAATATCTAAATAAAACGTAAGGTACATTCTATCTATACGTTATTTATTTCTAGTTTTTAACAACGGGCGGATATTTATTCTACTTCAAAATCGTTAACAATGTTTGATTATGACGCACAACCATAAATATTTAAGACCGAAAATCCATAAATGATAAGTGTTATTTGCATGGCTATAAAATATAATCAGTTATAGTTGAAGAATGATTAATTACAAGGTGTCCCTGTGTGAAGATGATGAGTCATGAAGCGTCTGTAAATACGACTATATTTCATTTACCAAAATCTCTGAAAGTATTTAAATGAAAACTCCTGGAAGATACTAAGCTTATAATCTGTTACACCAAATACTTTGTTTTACTTTATAAAAAGAAATCGGAAGACCAAAACCAAATGTCTATGGGAAGTAAAACCGTCAAGTTGCGAATAATTCATAACCGTATAATATACAGAAAATTAACAGAAATTGACAGTATCCATTGTATTCCTGTTACAACAGGACCGATGCAACCTGAGATCACCCCTAGTCTTGTTGCTTATTCCTTAGTTTTCTATGTTGTGTCGTGTGTACTATTGTGTCTTTTTGTCTTTTTCATTTTTAGCCATTGCGTTGTAAGGTTATTTTCAATTTATGGTTTGACTGTCCCTCTGGTATCGTTCGCCCCTCTTTATGAACTAAAGGTTTACTTGCATATGAAAACTACTACACATGCAAGTAAAATTATATTTTCTTTTGAATTGAAACGCTCGTTATTCAAATTCAGGTTAGCTCGTTATTCAAATTCCGGTTTATACCTAAACGTGTTCCTGAAAAATAGGATGAGTTTTGCATAAACGTAACGAACAGTGATAACTTTTTACCAAAGGTCATATATTTTTTAAGATCAAAATCAACAACAATAGAACATTGAACCGTATATTTTCCATTAAGACTAAAACTGTAAAAAATACAACAGAAATTGAAAAAAATAAATAAAAGTACATTTCGAGACATCCTATCACACTATTCCAAGTATATAGCAATGCATTATTGTATCCCTCTGATTTTAAAGGGAATCATATGGGCTTTTGTAAGATGAAGTGCCTGTCATCTCTTTCAGATAATTGAAATATTTTAGATGTGTTGAAGACTGGATCAACGATTTCCAAAATGTGTCGAAATTCATATTAAAAGATGATACTACAGGTAACAATTTTTCAAACCTGGACTCTAACGGATCTGTCACCGTGTAAACCCTTCAATTGAGATTCTATGTTTCTTCTTTTTCTGTTAAACTAGAGGCTCTAAAGAGCCTGTGTCGCTCACCTTGGTCTATGTGAATATTAAACAAAGGACACAGATGGATTCATGACAAAATTGTGTTTTGGTGATGGTGATGTGTTTGTCCTTTAGGCCAGGTGAGCTAAAAATTAACTATAAAGGGCAATAACTTCTTAAGGGGTCAATTGACCATTTAGGTCATGTTGACTTATTTGTAGATCTTACTTTGCTGAACATTATTGCTGTTTACAGTTTATCTCTATCTATAATAGTATTCAAGATAATAACCAAAAACGGCAAAATTTCTTTAAAAATTACCAATTGGAGGGCAGCAACCAAACAACCGGTTGTCCAATTCATCTGAAAATTTCAGGGCAGACAGATATTGACTTGATTAACATTTTAACTTCTTGTCAGATTTGCTCTAAATGCTTTGGTTTCAGAGTTATAAGCCAAATCTACATTTTACCCCTGTTCTATTTTTAGCCGTGGCGGCCATCTTGGTTGAATGGCCAGGTCATCGGGCACATTTTTCAAACTAGATACCCCAAAGATGATTGTGGCCAAGTTTGGATTAATTTGGCCGAGTAGTTTCAGAGGAGAAGATTTTTGTAAAAGATTACTAAGATTTATGAAAGATGGTTAAAAGTTGACTATGAAGGGCAATAACTCCTAGAGGGGTCAACTGACCATTTCGGTCATGTTGACTTATTTGTAAATCTAACTTTGCTGAACATTATTGATGTAAACAGTTTATCTCTATCTATAATAATATTCAAGATAATAACCAAAAACAGCAAAATTTCCTCAAAATTACCAATTCAGGGGCAGCAATCCAACAACGGGTTGACCGATTCATCTGAAAATTTCAGGGCAGATAGATCTTGACCTGATAAACAATTATACCCCGTGTCAGATTTCCTCAAAATGTTTTGGTTTTTGAGTTATAAGCCAAAAACTGCATTTTACCCCTATGTTCTATTTTTAGCCGTGGCGGCCATCTTGGTTGGTTTGACGGGTCACACCACACATTTTTTAAACTAAATACCCCAAAGATGATTGTGGCCAAGTTTGGATTAATTTGGCCCAGTTGTTTCAGAGAAGAAGATTTTTGTAAAAGATTACTTAGATTTATGAAAAATGGTTAAAAATTGACTATAAAGGGCAATAACTCCTAAAGGGGTCAACTGACCATTTCAGTCATGTTGACTTATTTGTAAATCTAACTTTGCTGAACATTATTGCTGTTTACAGTTTATCTCTATCTATAATAATATTCAAGATAATAAGCGAAAACGGACAAAATTTCCATAAAATTACCAATTCAGGGGCAGCAACCCAACAACGGGTTGTCTGATTCATCTGAAAATAGATAGATCTTGGCCTGATAAACAATTATACCCTATGTCAGATTTGCTGTAAATGCTTTGGTTTTTGAGTTATAAGCCAAAAACTGCATTTTACCCCTATGTTCTATTTTTAGCCGTGGAGGCCATCTTGGTTGGTTTGACGGGTCACGCCACACATTTTTTAAACTAGATACCCCTATGATGATTGTGTCCAAATTTGGTTTAATTTGGCCCAGTAGTTTTGAAGGAGAAGATTTTTGTAAAAGTTAACGACGACGACGACGACGACGGACGACGGACGACGGACGACGGACGACGGACGCCGGACGCCAAGTGATGAGAAAAGCTCACTTGGCCCTTCGGGCCAGGTGAGCTAAAAAGGGGGCATGTAAATTTAATTGAAACTAACAATGTATGCAAAAAATTCCAGGCGTTTCTATTTTGATGTATTATACATACTTTGCTATCAAAAGTTTGGTATTCAGTGATCCTGAAGAAGATGTTTTGACGAACAAATATTACAGTGTGATATTTTTATTCATTTTATTTAACATTATTCAAAATATAAGGTAGGAGACATTTCTTTAAGTAAGAGAATTATTGCTTATAAATATATTTGGCGATAACTTTTCTTTATCATCTGGTATAAAAGTATTAATCAAAATAAAAAAAAATAGGGAAGTCCATATAACCTGACAAATTCAAACGCTCAACTACATCAACCAATGAAACGAACGGGGGAAAACAAGCATAGGCCGGTGACTACTAGGAGAGTGAGATATATTGGCATTTAAACAATGTGTATTCCTTGCAATGATTTAGATTTTTTTAACAAAAATAAAGAGTTTTGAGTTAGGGAGCTACCATTTGATTTTTATGGGGGGGGGGGCTAGGATGAAATTTGAAAAAAATAGGCAGGACAGGAGTTTTGAGAAAAAAAAAGGCAGGATGAGACACTTGCAAAAAAAAAAAGTCAGGACGACAATTTAGGTAAAAAAAAAGTCAGGATAAACTAAAAAAAAAAGACAGGACCTAACAGAGTGAAAAATAAAAAGGCAGGACAGAGATTACAGCTAAAAAAAATGCAGGACAAAATTTTTCATCCTAGCCCCCCCATAAAAATCAAATGGTAGCTCCCTTAGATAATATATATTCAAAGTCAATGAACCATGACTGAGTTACATGGCTAAACAGTCTCCATGTAAATGAGATGTGCCAATGCTAATACAACTGCATACCAAATATTGTACTATTGACTTATTGTCGTTAACAAATCTAAATACAAAAATTAACTTGTAAACTATGTAAAAGTTTCAAAGTCACTGAAGCATGAAGAGGGGGTGGGGCTATATTATCTCCATGGAAACAATACTTGCAAATGTAAATAAATTTGCATACCAAATATCATTGATTTAACATTAGCAGTTCATCTTAGACTGATATAATCACAAACTTATACATGTAAACTAAGATAAGTTTCAAAGTCATTAGACTGTGACTGAGGGGCGAGGCAAAATATTTCCCATGGAAATGAGATGTGCCAATGATTATACAACTGAATACCAATTAACATTGGCCTACCACTAATGGTTCCCCTAGGCCTTGAACTGACCTAATCACAAAATAATACATGATAACTTACAAAAATTTGCAAAGTCAATAGACCATGATTAAGGGGGTGGAGCCAAACTATCTCCATGGAAATGAGATATGCCAATGTGTTATACAACTGCATACCAAGTATCATTGAACTACCACTTGTGGTTCCCCATAAACTGACCTAATCACAAACTAATACATCTAAAATAAGCAAAAGTTTCGAAGTCAATAGACTATGACTGAGGGGGCAGGGCCAAAGAATCTCCATGGAAATGAGATATGCCAATTCTTATACAATTGCATACCAAATATGATTGACATAGCACTTGTGGTTCACCATACACTAGACCTAATCACAAACTTATACATTGTTGACGCCGTCGCCACCGTCGCCAAGGCGGAAAGTCTACCTATGTTCGCTTTTTGACTCCGTCAAGGCGAGACAAAAATTGTTTCTAAACACAGAGCTCGTGACTCTTATAAGAGTCTAACCTGGAAAATTGCATATTATATATCGCATAACATTTACTAACTCAAATCATCCGCTTTACCAATATTAGAATAGATATCCTTCAATAAGAAATTATACAGATCAATGCTCTTCAACTTCGTACTTTATTTGGCCTTTTTAACTTTTTTGGATTCGAGCGTCACTGATGAGTCTTTTGTAGACGAAATGCGCGTCTGGCGTATATATAAAATTTAGTCCTGGTATCTATAATGAGTTTATTTAGATCACTTTACTGTTATATGAAGTTCTGAATAATTGTATTTTGACTTTACAGAATTATGTACAAACTATTGAAGGTAAGTATACGCTTTATCAAATGGAATTGGTAAAGGCCTCGTTTACATCACAAATTTAACTCTAAGTACAGAGAAAACTTTTCACCTAGAAATAGTTTTGAGGAGTCACAGAACCTAGAAAAATTAAATTTAAATGCTGTTTACATTTAAGGCATTAAAAAAACTTGACTTGATTTTAGTGTACATTTTCCCCCCCGGTACTATCGAAGGTGCAAATGTTTTTACATGTTAGCTTTCTCTTTTATTGATTAATAGTGACAATAAAGGGGGAAACATGGATACTTGCACAGCAACAAGGTGATTCAAACTAAGCAGATTGTGTCAAATCATGAAATGAAATGCAAACTACACAATATTATACTACAAGATGTAATGAAGTCATTAAATAACGATTATCTATCAGTTGTGCATGTGTAATTTTTTAATTCTCCATAAACTATATCAAAAATGTGCTCTGCTTTAGGATTTAAACATTAACATAAGTTGGATTACAGCTAAATGTTTAAATTGAGACATTTATCAGAACTCAATTCCTTTGCATTAATCTGTATATATCATGATTAGTTTTATTCACATTATTCCTCTAACGTATCAGTATGCTCCTCATGTGACAGTCGTAATTACAATCCACAACCCTTTTCACCATGCATTAAACTATTTACCGGATTTGTAATAATATGAGCGGTACGAAGAGTGCCACATGTTGAGCAGGATCTGCTTACACTTCCGGAGCACTTGAGATCACCCCTAGTTTTTGATGGGGTTCATGTTGCTAAGTCTTCAGTTTTCTATGTTGTGTCTTGTGTACTACATGTATTATTTGTCAGTTTGTCCTCATTTTTTAGCCATGGCGTTGTCAGTATATTTTCTATCTATGAATTTGACTGTTCCTCTGGTATCAATTTCGGTCATGTTTGACTTATTTGTAGGTCTTACTTTGCTAAACATATTTACAGTTGGAATTAACTGCCATCTATAAAAGTTTCTGAAAATAAGTTATTAACAATAATCTTTCAAGGCCATTTTTTCTAGATTATCGGTAAATCATACTCAGGTAGAAACCCGGTTGAAATAGAACAAAAGAATCGAAGCTCTTTGTTAGAGAAGGCGATAAATGCTTACTGTAATGTTTACTATAGTGACAAACATTTTAAAAGTTAATAGAATCAAATAAAATGACAATTTTCTTCTCAATTACGATGTGTTTTATTTTAAAAACACCATTTGCATAAGTTTTCAATTTATCTAGTACATACTTAAGCAGAACAAATAGATATCAAGTCGACGACATGGGTATCTTTCAAGTTGGATGTAGAAAATGCATAACCTCCCATTTTTTTTATTTTTTTACCACGGACGGAAAACATATCAATCTATTAGTTCAGTTATTTTCGTGTATGCCCTTCCATTATGTTACTCAAAAAAAAATTCCAAAAAATGGGTAACAATTGTACCGAAAAGAGAAAATTGAGTGCACCTTTTTATGTTAGGCCGTGTTTGAGTTGAATATTTTGTCTTGATATCGCACAAAGCAGGAATATTTCATACATCGTCTCGCTTCAGATTCTATCATTTTTATATATCAAAGCTACAGGTTGACTTTATAACATAAAAAAATCACAGTACTAAAAGATGAAATATATGGGTCAAGTGAAATACCTATCTAATGAATCACAAAAACAGAGAAGGTGTGTTCGTATGGCTATTTTTTTACTAAAAGTACTTGACGACAGTCTTTCAAGTTGGATGACGAAAATGCATATCTTCGAAAAATTATAATTTTTTGTGTGTGATAACTAGGGTTTATAGTCTTTAACCACTAAAAATCCTAGAATCCTGACTGATACTTAGATACTGTAAGATTGTGATTTCATCATTTAAGACTTAATTGCAATTTAAATTTTTACGATTTGAGAAAAATCCTGTTAAATTTAGATAAAATATTTCACAATGTGAGCTTAAATTATTGTGTTTACACCTCTGTCATATTTTTCGCAATAATAAAAAACTTGCAATAATTTCTGAATTTACAGTATACATTTTTGCTGTTTAAAATTTCTATTTATCTTTAATAGATTACAAATGAAAACTGAGAAAACCATCATCATTATAATGGGGTTTCCCAATTTGTCTGAAATTTCCTGATGTGTTGATTTAAGACATGTCAATTAGTTTAATTATTATTTCAGTTTTTGAAACAGCAACAACTGCATTTTACTTATATGTTCTATTTTTAGCCTTGACATTATTATAAGCAGGTATGATTGCAAATGAGTCAACTATACAAGAATTTCAAATGAAGTGGATGTAAGCAATTATAGTCAACTTTACACCTTCAATAATGAGAAAAACCAATACTGTATAGTTGGCTATAAAAGGCCTCAACATGAAAAATATGAAACAATTCAATTGTGAAAACTAACAGCCTAGTTTATGACACTTTTTTTTACCAAAAACAAAATTAGAGACATTAATCTTTGATGTTTTTTGACAGACCAGAATAAAACAAAAATCTGACTGACGATGTAGTGTCTTCAGAATGCATGTGATAAACACCAAATGAGAGGACCAAAAATGTAATTATTTTTCTTAAAAAACAATTAATATCCTTATTACTTAAACTTTTTATTCTGTATTCATAGTAAACTAAGTATTGGTGTTAAAACAATTGTGCATGAAATGACTAACATGTTACCAACTCAATATTATTGGACTACAAGTTTACAAAATAACTTTAATAATTAAGTATGTCCTTTTCATAATCTACAATACCCAATCATACTTGGAATGACTGTATGATAAATTTGTGTGATTCATATTTGTTACAAAACTATTTGATGTTTTTGTTTGTTTGTTGTTGTTACAAACATCATGTTATAATAAATAGTTACCCAATGACATTCCAAAGGAAAAATTCATGTAATTTACAAATCAAGATATATGTAAATTAAATAGATTCTTAAAAATATAACAGTTCATCTTACAAACAATTAGAGTAAAAATTACTGATTTCTTAAAAGCTCATTTAATTCAGATGGACGGTCAGACAACCAACTAGAATTTTAATATAAGACCCTATTACAGTTGAAATAATAAAGCATGCAAACCAAGAGTTTAAATGCCTTGCTTGTAAAATTTGTTTGGTTGTTTGATCAGGCCTTGTAATTAAGATTGACACCTAAATTCAATGGAGAGGCAGAGTAACAGTTTGTTTACTTTATAAAAAAGAGTTGATTGGACAATGGATTATATTGGAAACAATTTTGATATTCATTGACCAATCAAACCTTTGAGTATAGTAAACATACTGTTATACTCTACCTTCCCATTGAATTTAGGTGTCAATCTTAATTACAATGTCTGAGCAAACAACCAAACAAAGTTGGCAAGCAAGGCATTTAAACTCTTGGTTTACATGCTTTATTATTTAAAACTGTAAAGTTATGATAGTTTACTATCTGTAAACAGTTTATATAATATAAATAAATATCATATGTGTGTAAGCTAGTTTTGCACCAATTTCACCCTTTAAATCAAGAGACCTGTTCTACATGCAACTTCTAATAACTTTGCAATATATAAGAATGTTCTTCAGTGGCAGACGCTAAAGGCTATGTGGTCCGAGTACACAGTTATTTCGTAGTGCATTTCCTTTAGACAATAAATGGAAATAAAAAAAATCCCACCTGCACTTTCTCAATAATATTTTTACAGTGTGTTGTACTACTTTTGGGACAAATTATATCAAAATTATAGAAAACATCATCAGCTCTAACTCAAAATATGGACAATTTTATGTGAAGGGGGTCTTGAAATCTTTTGACAGCTCCCGAAATGCTAATTTTTGACCTTTTTCAACTAGACCAAATCACTACTTTACATTATAATTCATGAATCAAATTTTTTTTCAGTGTAATTGTATCCCCCTTCTTGCTTCTTGAGGCAAAAAACATAAATAAATAAATTTGGAAGGGGTATAAAAAAATTGACAAGTAACACACTGTCCACACTAGGGACTATATTCGTGGACAACGAAAATCAAGGGACGATAACTGTGTACTCAGACCATGTATACTGTTAAAATAATTTCACAAATAAAGAAACTAAAACAAAAATCAAGATAATTCAAGATTTAAATTTTGATTGTTTTTAAACCAATTTACCAGAAAGATGTTTCAATACTTTCATGAGAAGTTAATAAAATATATCTGAATATCTAGCGTCTGAGAGCTATTATCCAGGAGCCTGTTTCACAAATATACTTAAGACTAAAATTGATCATGAATAATTCAGTATACTTAAAACCAATCTTAGTCGTAATTTTTTTGGTGAAATCGACTAAAGAGGTTTTGAAATTTATTTTTTTCAAATGTACACCTTAAACATAAACTATATTCAGACAATTCTTGTCTGTCCCTCTGGTATCTTTCACCCCTCTTTTTCAATAGTTGTTAAAATATTACTAAATAATTGGTAGAAGTGAAACAGGTGTATAAAGATTCAGGTCATTACTTCAAACATTCCTACTTTAAATTATTGTTAAAATTGTGTAAATAATCAACAAACGTTTTCATATTACAAGTTAAAAACAATCTCTAACAAAATAATAATAATAATGAACTATTTACACATTGTTGCATCTATCTGCTTAAGCTGAGGTAAAGCTAACATAATTTTACGTCTGTAATTTGGATCAAATACTTTGTCTGCATCATAATATATAGGATTTCTCTCTAAATAAACAGTTTGTAGAGTAGCTATTGGAGCTAATTCTTTCAAATCATCAAAATTTGATATCTTGTTGCCATTGAACTGAAATTAAAAAAATACATATTTATACTTTAAAACTATTAAGATGAAATAAAAGAAAGAAATTTACAGAATGGACTAAATTCTGCATAATAAGGCCAACATTAAAAATATCTTTGTTTCCCCTCTCCCGACTGAGGTTGTTAGGGTATGGGTAGGTAGGTAGGCAAATTATTTTATTTTATTCCTTGATATGGTTTTCTATATTGAATTTGAACAAAATTCAACAGGTAAGATGGGTAAGACTCAAGTCAAGAAAAGTGGGGTATTCCCTGTATTCTAATTCAGTGTACACCACAGTTTTCTGGTGTTAAAAAAAAACAGTATACAGGGACCTTCTTTTTTTTCCTATTCATTTAATGTAATGAAATCTACAAAAGCACACATTCTACTTGTGATAACAATGCTTAATGATAGAAAGTGTTTTTTTAGTTAAAAAATCAAGCTTATTTCAAGTCTAATTTGATGCATAACTCACAACAAAACAATTCCTTTGTTCAACAATTCATACCTTGATCATCAATTATGAGATGACAAAAAGATACATGTATGTTAATCACTTGGGAATTAAAATTCAATGAATAAAAATTTTCAATAGAAGTGAACATAATTCAGTTATGTTCAGTTACACCTGGATCATGCAGCTTGGTCAATTGATTCCTATACAAAGATTTGTATGTTTTTTCGAGTTCTAGAAGAAACAAGGCTTCACTTTATATTCATGTTTTGTATTTCCTAAAATACTTATAAGTATTTACGAATTCTACTGATGCAGTTATAACGTTAAAACGTGTCCTTTTGTAATTTTCATGCCATAAATGAAATCCCATTTAAACTGGGTTTTTTTTCACACAAGAAAACAGGGACGTTTCCTGAAAGCAGGGAATACATGTATCCCACATTTCCCGACTTGTGCCCAACCTGTTCAAAGACAAAGTAGATAGATTTTAAAGCATGAGTCAGACCATTTTTACTCAAAGTCTTTAAGATTTTATCCTTTAAACAGGAACAGAGGTTAGACACAAAGCAAATCAAGATGCACTCAGCGGGTTAAAAGATGCTTCAGTATTTTTTTTATTTTCAAAAAAAGATCACCCTTGCACACAAACAAATCGTGTGGAAAGCATTTTGTTTGTTTTACTTGATTCCGAATCATGTAGACGCTTCAATGCAAAAATACCTTGATTTAAAACGCTCGTTAACTACAGCATCGGAAAGGTATCACCAAAACCCAACGATCGTTGACTACAGCATCGGAAATAACCAACATAGCAAAAAAAAAATAGTGGACAAGAATGGCCAATAAAATTTTTCGGGTCGCGGTGATTTTACCGGGTCGGTCGTGTGAGGGGAAACAAACAATATTTTATTTTTGGCCTAACTGCTTAAAATTTTTGGGACACATGTAGGTTTTGTTTTGAAAATCAAGAACAATATTTGAAAGAAGTATTACATTGTTTTATGTGTAATGTGTCATACATGAAAATTTAAATAATAAATATGTTAAATTCTGTAAAATCTCCAAAACTAACAAGAATCATAAAACACCATCTCAACTTTGCCCTTAACAAATATTTTTCAAAACCATCATTCTGAAAGTTCTTTAGCTAATAAATATTACTTATGACCATCAACCATCAGGCTAAATTAGAACTGAATGAACGAATGAATTTTATTTTTCATTAACTACAAATTACATAGTAACAGAGAATATATATTCATAAACAATTTCATAAAATATTAAAGCACATGTGAACAATACAAACATAAATATTGTGTGCTTTCTTTCATCATATATTAATTTCATATAAACCATGTACCAAGGCTTATATGCTGATCCTTATATTCAGATGTATAAATACAGAACAAAATAAAAGGGAATTGAATTTGAAAAATCTCTACTCATGATATTGGCGTTTACAGAAAAATCCATACACGTACTAGCCAAAATCCTCAACAAAGGTACAGTACTAGTGCTTTTACTTCTTATAAGTCTCAAAGTGTGGTAATTGAATAAACATAATTGTACAATATATAATTACCCAGAATTCTTCTAATGCTGTTAGATGGCTGACATTTTCAATGGTTGATATTCTATTGTTTCCAAAATCAATGGTAGTCAATTTAACCTGAAAATGTAAACAATGTAGAAACTAAAGGAATTTGATCAGAGCCATAATTCTGGGGTCCCCTGCATGTAAATAAGTTGAATAAAAGTTCAATAACTCCTGTAAAGTTGGTGGACTGGTAGTGCAATATGGTCAACAATCCTTTTATTGTTGAAAAGGAGTCCAGAATAAGGTGAAAGTCCCCTACCTTCCATAAAATAGATTGGAACAAAATGATAGTACATGCATGGCCAACACATGTGATGGAAAACATTCGTACCAATCATGCAAGTTTCCTGTCATGGATTGAGCATTCACAAGGTGTCGTCATTATTGTTCGTAAAGGACACTTAATCATGCAGATGAAAACAGTGATTATTATTTATAAAATAAAATGACTGACCTACATTGAGAAACAATGACATTAATTATGAAAGTTTACATTGATTTTATGCTTTGTTGGTTGATTGATTGATGGCCAGCTTTTATTTGTGGAGTAAGGAGGAGTGCCAAGCGAGAACCACAACCTTACACATGAAAACTAGCAATCCAAGTCAATCAATTTGAAGTTGAATGCACCTGCTAAAAGTGGGGTTCGAAAGTATCTGTTATGTGAGGGTTCAATACTCATACTAAGTCTTGACAGACTAGTGATACAGTAAATTGTCTCATGTCTGAAACCTGTAATTCAGTGGTTGTCATTTGTTGTTGTATAACATATTTGTTTTTCGTTCATTGTTTTGAACATAAATCAGACTGTTAGTTTTCAAATTTCTTGTTTGAATTGTTTTAAATGTCTTTTGAGGCCTTTTATATATAACTATGTTGAAAAGATTTTGCTCATTGTTGAAATCCGATCAGTAAGCTGTATTTGTAAAGTTTTGTTATTTAACCTCTGGTAGATAGTTTTCTCATTGATAATCATACCACATCTTTTTATCTTTTTATTTATACTTAGTTCTTTAATTAAAACACACAAGTCATGCAAGTTGAGCTAAAGTTACCTGTGCTAGCTCACAAGGTCACAAAATTTGTAATGCAAAAATTTATCTCATTCAAATTTCAATGAAACATTTACTTTTCCCCAGATCCATTTTATTGCTAAATGCACTTTTCTGAATGGAAAATAGGATGGTAATGATGAATTCAAATGAGCTGTTAAGCTCCTACAAATTAAAGGCAATGAGTTGGATTTTTAACAGGCTAGTCCACAAAGTCATAATCTGCAGGAAACTTGAGGAGAACACACAACAACATGACCACCAAGACATTTTTAAAATGTAACAGGAGCGCATTTTAATTTTGAAGTGTTTAATTTGAAGCCAGTCTAGAATTGAAATTTTGTTTCTCCAGTACCTAAAATGATATTGTTATCACCAAAACAACCATTATCTAAGAAAGTTTTCTACTTACATTTTTGTCTAGCCCTTCAAGTTTCTCTATGCCATTATCACTGAAATACAATTCTTCTAAATTGACCAAATTATCCAATCCTTCCAGCTTCACTATACGATTACTCTGCAAAAAAAAAATCTATACTGAAGACATGTAAGTATATTTGATGTAGATTACAAATTCCCTCTTTTTTTACAGTACAAACAAGTAAAACTGTGAACTACTGCTCACTGGTGATATCCCCGCCGTAATATTTGGTAAACAGGAAATTGTTCCGTGATGAATCTGAAAATCCAGCACGGTATAGCTGACTTATATAAACCCTGAAACCAAATTTCAGAAATCCTGAGTAGTTCCTGAGAAAAATATGACAAAAATATTCATTATTAAAGCGGGGGTTTAATAATTACATTGAATAGATATAAGAAGATGTGATATGAGTGCCAATGAGACAACACTGTTTATCCAAGTTACAATTTGTGAAAGTATATTATTAACGGTCAAACTATGGTCTTCAACACGGAGCCTTAATGTTTTTTAAAGGTAGTTTTAAGGAATAAAGAGCTGTAACATGTTACGCCATGACCTTTTTCAATGAATAGAAGTTAAAACAAGGACCACATTAAATATTTACATAAAAATCAGGCAGCAATCTTGTGGCTAACTTCATCCCTAATTAAACTTTTAATCAAATGTCTCTTGATTGTTGTAGCCATAGCCATCACATCATCATAGAGAAAAACAAAAATTTGATTTGATTTTTGGTGGGTTAACGCCACTTTTAAGCGCCGCTTTGGGGCTATTTTGTGGCAGCCAGTTCTTATTGGTGGAGGAAGCCAGAGTACACAGAAAAAACCACCAACCTTTGATAGGAAAACTGACTTAGACCACTCAACCACCAAGGCCCAAAAAGCTTTCTGTATATCAGGCATCGTGTGAATTACATTGCAATGTAATGTAATGTAATGCATGATATTACAATAATATTACTTTGACAAAACCATGCATTATATTACAACTACAATTACATTCATTTATCAAAGTAATGCATTATATTACAACTACTTTTACAAAGTAATGCATTGAATTACACATTACATTTGTAAATCAAGTGAATAGAAAAATCAAACATTTTGAAAAACGACATGAAATCACAAAAGATTCTAGCATATGGAGTAACTGTCCCATTAATTTCAGTATGCATGTAAAATGTCTATTCAATACAGCTATTACATTTTTAATTATTTTAACCCAATGTTAACTTTATATAAATATATAATTTTTATCTTTTTTAATTTCAATCAAAATATTTACTGAGAATTTCCTTCCTAATTATATAATAAACATAGAGCTTAATTAATGACCAATTGTCAAACTGGTGAACATTTAATTGTTAAACAAACAAATTAGTGTTTTACAACAATGTTCAATTATCTTTTATTTAATCGAGAAAAGGTATTCTTTGATCATTTGAAAACAATGGAACGCAGATATGCTTTTCAAGTATCAATCTTTTTATGCCCCACCTACGATAGTAGAGGGGCATCATGTTTTCTGGTCTGTGGCTTCGTTCGTCTGTGCGTCCGTTCGTCTGTGCGTCAGTTTAGGTTAAAGTTTTTGGTCAAGGTAGTTTTTGATGAAGCTGAAGTCCAAACAACTTGAAACTTAGTACACTTGTTGTTTATATAATCACGGTCCACTGAACATAGAAAATGAAAGTGGAAGTTTCAGGTTAAAGTTTTTGGTCAAGGTAGTTTTTGATGAAATTGAAGTCCAATCAACTTGAAACTTAGTACATATGTTCCCTTTAGTATAATCTTCCTAATTTTAATGTCAAATTAGATTATTACCTAATTTCACGGTCCATGGAACATGGAAAAGGATAGTGCGAGTGGGGCATCCGTGTACTTTGGACACATTCTTGTTATGCAGGAAAATGTATGAAATCAAATGACATAAGAAAAAAAGAAAGCAATTCTCTTATAGAGTTGTCATTTGGTCATTTCAGTAGTGATTTATGAAAAGGATGAAAAAATAAATAGAAAATAGAAAATTAATATTACAATGACTATATGTTCTTAGTAGGTCAAGAAATCTCAAATTCTGCTGTGGTAAATCTCCAACAATATGTTAAAGATATATAGTATATGACAAAAGTAATGCTATGTAATTCAATGTAATGCATGAAATTACACACCTTTTTGCTAAAGTAATGTATTACATTACAATTACATGTAACACAAAAACTGCTGCATTACACATTACATGCAATTACTTAAAAAATGTAATGCATTACAATGCATTACAATTACATATTTGCATTACCCCATGACTGATGTATATCAATTTGCTTGTTTATCCACTTAAATGTTTATAGTTTTTTTCTGTCAATTACTAGCGTTTTCAGGATAATTTCAAGTTCTTTAAAATCAAAAGAAAGGGCATAAGTCAGTTGATGGTTTCAGTTTTATCAGTAAATTTTTAGTTCTTACTCCTTGTTTTGCTGAACAGTTTTGATGTCTACAGTCAATGTAATACTTCTATAAGATTTTCTTAAATACTTGAAAATATAAGCAGTTTTTACTTGTATACATAACTCTGTATCAGGAATTTGTAAGCTTTTTTGTTTCAATGTTTGAATTATGTCCCCTTATACAAGTATTCATTTTTCCAATCCTAAAATTTTCAGTTTTGTGATCAAGAAAAAAATTAATGAATATCAGAGTTGAATAAAAATTGCTCTCTTCTTCCCCAACTCTTGTCTTCTGCAAAATGTTTGAAGGGGACAATACACCTTAAAAATGTATTGATCCTCAACTTTAGAAATCTTTATTGTAAAGATTTTATTTAAAATATATGTCGCTAATAATTTTTTACTCAATATATTGATCACATTTTATGTCTATATTTCACATTAAATGTGAGCAATACACCTTTAATTGGATAAATTGTTTCTACTGACTGAACAGGGAATTCTAACAGTAATCCTTAAACACATGAATCACTATCACATTGCCACTGATTTACCTGTAAACTGAGACATCTCAGGTTAACCAATGTTTCCAGTCCAGTGATTTTTGGAATTTTATTTTTTCCGAGGTATAGACTTGTCAGATTCACTAGTGATGATATGTTTTCAATTACCTGTAATAAATTAAACAAAATATGAATAAAAAGTTATTTGTACAAATGGCAATGGTAGCTTTTTTTCTGTTCCTCTAGATAAATATAAAACCAATTTTTTTTTTCCATTCTCGACTAATGATGTTTTATTTTTACAATTTCAACTTTTCATGTACTTAATAATTTCTTAGTTATTGCTTCTAATATTTTCATAAGCAATCCAACAAAAACAAAACAAAAAAAAATATACATCTTAAAATCATTTCCACAAAGTCGAGGGGGGTGATACACTTTTGGGATGTTGGATATACATGATATACATGATATAAGGGGTTTTTAAAAATAGGAAGAAAATAAAAAAGTGCTAAGTGGGAAAAATTACCTGAAAAAATGGGGTTTAGGAAATGTACAACTAATGTCATCTCTTCACTTCAAATAAAAATGTTTTAAAGTTCTTGTCTCTGCAGTGCCCCTATAACCATTTATTTCAAGATTAGGTTACACAAAATCTTACATGTATTAAACAAGGATCTGTTTGCCCCAAAAAATTGACAGTATTAATATTGAAGTAAAGAGCAAATTAATTGACAATCTTTTAAAAGAAATATTAACGGCATATAACATATACAGTACGAGTAGGGACTTATTTTTATGGATGTCCTAATTCGTATAGATGTCAGACTGGTCGGACAGTTGTCCCAGTGTAATAATCACCTGCTGTGATATTAACCTGTGCAATATCCAGGTGGAAGGTCGTAAATCAATCTGTACCAGCTTGATTAAAAATTGATTTTACCTGTACAGATATGTTAGTATTTAAGGAGGATAGATATTAATGAAAAATATTGTTTTGTTTATCTTGTATATTTGAGGAGCAAAAATTAAAATAATAATTAACAAGAATGTGTCCTCAGTACACGAATGTCCCACTCGCATTATCATTTTCTATGTTCAGTGGACCGTGAAATATGGGTAAAATCTCTAATTTGGCATTAAAATTAGAAAGATCATATCATAGGGAACATGTGTACCAAGTTTGAAGTCGATTGGACTTCAACTTCATCAAAAACTACCTCGACCAAAAACTTTAACCTGAAGCGGGACAGACGGACGGACGAACAAACGGACGAAAGAACGGACGAACGAACGGACGAACAGACCAGAAAACATAATGCCCCTCTACTATCGTAGGTGGGGCATAAAAATAAATATCATGAAGAAGGGATCAAATTTTTTTTATAACTTGAAAATGAAAGAAAAACGATTTTAAACAATGATTGTAAAATTGTGTTGCCAATTGTTTTAATAGTGTTAGTGCCAATAAACTATTTTTATTTGTAAATTGTAAATATTTCACTTTATTTAAAATTTTAACAACCAGGACCGTTTTCAATCGCAGAAATTTAAATAAAAATTTTGAGACATCAATCCCGTAATTATACAAGTTTCCGTTGATGGTCAATCATTTCTCGCAAGTAAAACAATCCGGGAGTGATAAATATATTACATATATAATAGTTAAAAAAAGACTAAAGCTTGTTTTGATTATATGTAGAAGGATAAAATTTCTATTCTGGTAAATCAATTGTTAATGCATCTCAATCAAGAGCCTCAGAACTAACGGACAATACTGTCAATCATTCAACATCAAATTTAATCAAGAATAGATTTTCCCACGGTTATTTAGTAAGGTCACCTGTGTTTACTGTTACGATATTTCCTGCCATATAAAAATCTCATGCAGTGAACAAAATCGATCTTATCTATTTTCAGCATTCAATATTATAAGCAAAGTCAAGTTAAAGTTCAACCATAATATGCAAACGCTGTTGATCACTGATACGTTTATCATGGAATTGTCTATTTTTTTTTAATTTCTGTGTCATTTGGTCTCTTGTGAAGAGTTATCTTATTGGCAATAACACCACATCTTCTTTTTTATGTACACAACAGGAATATAAAACTTTTTAAAAAATTGACCCAACTGAAGAAGATAAAGTGTTTGCTTGAACAGGGTGGTTTAAAAAACACACCTTTAAATTTTTTCATTTGTTATTATAAAGAGTTGAATGTTTTAATATGCATCACATCTGGAGGGACTATAATTATAATGAAAAGGTGAGTGGGCAGGTACACAAGTTCAAATTTGTAGTTATAGCTTAATCGTTAAGTCAAAACTTGATTATCTCCCTTTGACCTTTGTATATTTTATTAACTTGGTTCTTTAACTAGTTGTTTCATTCTCAAACCAAGAGTATATAAGATTCTAGCATGGCTAGTCACAGAAATTAAAAATGACCCAAAAAAAATGTTTAAGTGTTTCTTGCCAATTAGATGAAAAGAATTGTAGCATCAAAAAGTCAGGAAATTTTTCAGGACACATTTTTTTTATTCATTGAAAGATTACAAAAGGCAAATATTTTTTATAAAACTTTAATAAAACATTATGTACAATTTTTTACATCTATAGGAAAGACACTTAATTTATTGGCTGTACACAAGCCAATAAATTAAGTGTCTTTCCTATAGATGTAAAAAATTGTACATAATGTTTTATTAAAGTTTTATAAAAAATATTTGCCTTTTGTAATCTTTCAATGAATAAAAAATAACAATATTAAAATCCTTTAACACATAATGATTGTTACTTTTGTGTAATATTTTTCCATCAAGTAATATTACTATAACTAGGCCTAAATTAATATATTGTTCGTTTCCCCAATCCCGACCCTGTCAAAGCAGGTGTGGGAAGGTAGGTAGGGAAATAATTTTAATTTTTCTAAAAAGCTGGAATAATACAATTCAATTCGACAAGCCTGAAAATCAGAAAGGAATAAAATAATATTTGTCTTAGGTTTGACAATAAAATTTTATGAGTAGCACCATTTTTGCAGGGTCGGTCGGGATTGGGGAAACAAACAATTTTTTATTTTAGGCCCTACAGATTGATTTGATTGATTGATTGATTGAATGTTTGAGTGATTTTAGTTATTTCAGCTCTATGAGCTAAATTTTGTGACCAGTGAGTGTGTTTATGGTTTTTGGGATGAAGGAAGACAAAAGTGTTCTTGGAGAACCACCAACAACAACCTGTCAAATTCTCGCCTCCATCAGGTCCAAGACCACAATTGTCGTTCCTTGATTTTCGTTGTTCACGAATATAGTCCCTAGTGTTGACAGTGGGTTACTTGCCATTAATTTGTATACCCCTTCCAAATTTATTTCTCCATGTTTAATGCCTCAAATTGCAAATAGGGGGGTGAAATAACACTGTAAAAAAAATTGGGTCCAGAATTTTAAAGTAAAGTAGTGATTTGGTCCAGCTGAAAAAGGTTGAAAATTAGCACTTCGGAAGCTGTCAAAAGATTTCAAGACGCCCTAAACATAAAATTGTCCATATTTTGAGTTAGAGCCTATGACGTTTTCTATAATTTTGATATAATTTGTCCCAAAAGTAGTACAACACACTGTAAAAGTTTCTTTGAGAAAGCACAGGTGGGATTTTTTTAATTTTCATTTATGTTCTAAAAGAAATGCACTACGAAATAATTGTGTTCTTGGACCATCAGGGTTAGAACTCACAACCGCAATGTTAAAAAGCTATTGATACAAATATATATTAATTGATACAATAGATGTAGATAAACTACTTAAGCAACTTTACTATAAACATGATAAAAGCACCCATATTGCTTATACACCTATGTTTTTAATACATTGTAATAAAATACTTTACCCTGATTCTATTAGCACCAAATTCTAACATTTCTAGCTGCACTAAGTGATCGACATTCTCTATTTTGGTGACTCTGTTATTAACAAAGAATAACTTCTTCAGCTGAGTCAAATTGGTCAGACCTTCTACCTTCCTTATTCTGTTGAAGGATAGATCCAGCAGTCTGAAAATATCATGTGTAATAAAGAAAAGAATATAATAAGAGTACAACAAAAAGCGGAATAACAAACATTATGATACAATATACTGTAAAGCAGAAATTATTGCTAACATTTTTCATTGTGATTTTTTAAGAAAGAAAGAAAGAAAGAAAGAAAGAAAGAAAAGAAAGAAAGAAAGAAAGAAAAGAAAAGAAAAAAAAAAAAAAAGAAAGAAAGAAAGAAAGAAAGAAAGAAAGAAAGAAAGAAATAAATAAATAAAGAAATAAAGATAGAATGGATGGACATAAATGCCAATTTCATTATTGTGATTTTAGGAAAAGCTACGTATAGTTTTATATGTACAAGATATCAGAATACAAGTTCTTATTATTGCATCATGTTAACAAAAATCTGGCAATACTTTCTGAACTTCAACATAAACAAATAATTTTTAAAGCATCATCATTCTTCTATAACACCTGAGTTCATCCCTGTGACCATTAGATTTTCTGTTTGCTCCATTCATAGTTATGGGGACTTCTGTGACAAGTTTCTTATGCTGAAGATAATTTTCTCTCTCATTTTCAACATTGTTAAGGTGCAATTTTTGTTAACACAGAGGGTGATTCATTTAAAAGCAATAATTGTGTTTAATGTACATGCAGTGTTCTCCCCAGAAATTTTGGATAGCATCACATTTTGCGTAAAAAAAATTAACTGTATTTTTTTTAATGTCATTTGTCGCGTCGCGTTGATGCTGTAATTCCTTTATATGTTTTAGTTTATATTGTTCAATTCATAACTGAGAATACAATTAAACTATAACCACAAAAACAGTTGTTTCAGTTTATATTTTCTTTATTCATTTATAGTTACAGAATTATTTTTTTCCTTTTGTGCCAAATAAAAATAAATATGTGGTTTCATTTACCCAACAGTAAGTCAAATGAATGAATGGTTCATTATAGTGCAACCTGTATATATACAAAACTAAATATCTAGTACACAAAATTAACTATTTTGTATATTAAGTAAAGATAAAGAAGCAAAAGTAGCCAAAAAAAAATCAATTTAAAAACTTTTTTTTATCATGTTTATGAAATTCATTGTTTCATGGCACTCAATGAATTAGTCCCAGTTGTTTCTTATCTTTACATCAAAATTATATGTATTTTTAACAAAGTTATCTAACAAATAGTCTGTTAATGAGTAGTTTTCTCTCTTGGTATATTTTTTCTGTCTACTGTCCATCTGTTGTCATTATCGTGAAAATGCGAATTTTTGTCATATCTGGTCCGGTTGCTATCCGTAGTTTACACAAAAATGTGCAATGGCGGCCGTTGAAAAATTTACGAAAATGAGTCCGAGAATAAACATTGTTTGACAAGAGATTGTGAATGAATAAGACACTTTTAATGCATTAAATGGATTAAACATAAACTTAAGCCAATTATGATAACTTTTTAAAGAAGTATTAAACTTATTTTAGCTCTGAACCAAAATTCTCGCTCTCGTATTACTGGAAGAGAAAGAAAGCAATTTTTGGAGAATTGCACAAATAAACGACCTTTTAAAAAAAAAATCGTTTCAATCTTTGAAATTTCGTAATACAAAACGTAGATTTCGAATTGTTTTGTGATCGCATTTTTCCATGTCGAAATTGGTTATTGCAGACACGTGGTATAAGTAATGTACGTCACAAGTGTCAGCTTGGGATATTCGCATCCAAACAGTTATCACCTTGAGGGCAATTAACACCTACTGTAGCTATTTAATCTCTTAATTGCCTTTAGTGTCCGACTTAAAGGGATTGCAATTAAAGGTGATATAATTTTTATGATCATAATCGATAATAGATGAAAGTTCAAAATTGAGGACAAGTAAAATAGTATCTTCAAAATAATTATAGCGTCGCGGGATTTATTATAGCATCACGGTGAAAAAATATAGCGTCGCGGTACCGCGACGCTAAAACGGCCTGGGGAGAACACTGACATGTACATTTGTCAGTGAATTTATAAAATGAGTGTTTTTATACATTTATCATGTTTATATGGTTTAAACAGTTATCTGAATGAGGTTTCACATCTTTTTCAAACAATATTTTCAGTAATTTTTTCGAATTCTCTTCATAAATTAAAAAAAAAAAGTAAAATAAAACTGTTCGTTATTTGTACTTTAGCAATGATGTTATATACACTTGCTTCAATGATGTAATTTTGTAGTGTGATATAGGTTTTCTCTCTCAGAATTACAATAAAGTAAAGTGTCATGGAGCAGAAGTGTTTTTGTTGTGCTCATGCTTTTTTTGTTCTGCAGCATATGTGTGTCAGATTGTCTTTCGGTCCTCCACCATATACACAAACACATGAATGATAGTGGTTACATGTGATTCACTCTGAAATATCTCAATAGATATGATATGACAGGACCAGATTGCACATCAAAGTGTTAACATGCTTTTTGTTTAGAACTGGATTTTCATTATTAAAATTTTATATCAGTGATTTATATCGGATTATTGGTGAAAAAGACCATCAGATCTAATATCATGAAAACGGATATTTATGTATAAACACAACATTTACTGTAGATTCATTAATATTCCTTAGATACCAATTTTCGTGGATTTTGTGGGTGCAGGAGAACCAAGAATTCAAATATTTAAAGGATTACAAATTTTCTATAGGAATGAGTGCAGACTATGTCAAACCACAAATTTAAATATCAATGAATATGCGAGTTTTCCTCAAACCACGAAAATAAATGAATCCACAGTAGCTTTTTTAAGTAAAATCTCTATTTTAAGACAAATTGAAGATATTTTTGTACCGATTGTATGTGCTTTCTATACAAATGTTTCCCCTTGTTGAAAGAATTCAACACCTAATATTTCAGATGATAAAAGATATAAATTGCATCATTTTTCAAATTTCAGCAAGCCAAAGTTGATTACAAAATTTTAGAAAAGCCTGTGACATAGATATAGATGTGGTTTGAATGTCAATGAGACAACTCTCAATTCAAGTCACAATTTGTAAAAGTCAACCATTATAGGTCATAATAGGATCTTGAACAAAGCCCATTCAGGGTTCTCACTAAGGATTTTTAAAGGCGAGTCCAGGGACTCGTCATTTTTAGCCATGATGAATATAACAGCAAGAAGAAAATATTTAATTGCAATATAGTGTAATATTTTAGTCTCCATGGCCTAACAGAGCAATGAAATGACATTAAATTCAGATCACTTTTAAACTTTTGCTATAAAATGATGATATTTGTGCTTACCCATACAAAATACAAAAAAATCAGCCAAAAAATCAAACATTTGTTTTTTCATTACAAATTTTATTTATTACACTAATAAATTATTACTTTATGATATGGTACAAAAATTAATCCAAAAAATTGATTAGGTTTGACCCAAGATAATTGAAAAAGCTCAGAATTATCTCCCTTTGATGCAAAAAAAATGCCCAATTGAAATATCCTTTTTAACTCATCGGTGACCTATATTTTTTAATTATTGTTTTAAATTTAAGCAATTTCTGTATTTAGTTCTTTTTTTATTTCGATATTACCTCTATTTCTCCTACATTTGTCCTATTAGTACAACAGAAAAATGAACATAAACAAATATATATGCTTCTTTCGAAGGCAGATTGTGAGTTTAAATGAACTGTGACCCCATTTTTTTATTTCATTTTTCTATTAAGGTGGTACCTAACACTACAGGGAGATAACTCTGTAAAATCAGGTAAACGTTTTAATCACGTTGTATTGTTAAGGAAATATTAAGCTTCTCAATGATCCAAATGATTGTTTGTCAAACTGCTATATAACCAACCAATTTTTTCCGAGAAAGTGATTGGTTCAAGTTTTTTGAAATGTTTTTATTTTATTCAATTCAAAGGGTCAAAATAAATATTTTATCAAAATTTTATGAAAATTAAACATGACAAATTAATTTGATTCAAGGTGTTGGGTACCACCTTAAGTATATGATAAAGTTAATGTATAGAAAAATATAGTGAAATCCTATGTTAAAAAAAATTGATTTATACCCGCGAGCCCCCTTAACCATGTTAACTGTGTTCAGTTTATCATGTTTATACAAAATATTTCAATCTTGATGCATCTGTGAACTCACCAGTTTTGATGAGTCCAGGACTCATGGACTCGCCTTAGTGAGAACCCTGCCCATTTACTATTCCTCAACCATAACACATTAACAATAAACCTATTACCTAAGCTGTACAAGTGTATCCAAGTTCTCCACAGCAGTCAGTTGGTTGTCATACAACTCTAATTCTTGTAAAGATGTCAGGTTTTCCATTCCTTCTATCTTCTTGATTAAATTCTGTCTTAAACATAATGTCTGAAGAAAAAAAAAGGTTGATTGATGTATAAATGAAATAAATATTTAGAAGAAAATGGCTGTAAGAAATATAGATTCCTACACTACAACAAGTGTATTATGATATTTCTCCACTGGAGACAGTTAAATTGTATTATTTAAAGAGTGAGGCTTACTAAGCTTTTTAAATAATTTTAAAAGATTTAACTGTTGAGAGTGGAGAAATATCGTAATACACAAGTTGTAGTGTAGGAATCTGTTTCTCTAATGATTTTTTCCTTCTTTTTCCAAAATCAGAAAGTTGTGTTCTCTATATGCGACGTCATCAGGCATGGTAGCCTTTTTTCATGACGTCACAATAGGAAAATTCGGAAGAAACCAAGAAATTTCGATGTCATAATCAAATTTCGACTTACTATTTGCAGAGAACAGATACTTCACTACTGAGGAGAAATATTTTTCTCATACCGCTCAAGAAATGTAAAATCGGCACAAAAATTAGAGAAAAAATGAATACACCTTCTTATTTGGAACACATGTATTTTAATTATGTATGATAATAAGTTTCCAATTATTCAACCATTTGTTGCTGAAAAAGAAACAGTTTAACAACAAAGTATGTGTCTGACAATATGACAATTATATATCTTTTATAGGTAATTAATTACATTAGATGTATATTTCATTATTATAAGTTATTCTGATTGGCTACACTGCAATATGATGTTACTACTTAATCAATTGAATTACACAATAAAATTTATCATTCATGATGACATGAGGTCCCACAATAAAGTGCTGTGCACAGGTAAATTAAATTAAAAACTTGATAAAAATTGTGTTTTCATGATCCTAGCTAAAAATGAAATTATAATAAGTATTGAATGCTTCTTTTTGTTACTTCAAAGGGTTGTAAAAGCGTTGACCGTATGCACATTTTTAGAATGAAGTGCGGCGCTTCATACAAAACTTACTTCGGTCAACGCTTTTACACCCCCAATGAAGTTACAAAAAGAAGCATTCTTAAAGGGGCACTAGCTGTCAAATTCATTGTAACCTATTTGACTCAAATTCTCATATTTGGTTTATAACAATGTAAAACATTTATCCAAACTATCAAAAGTCTAAAATAAACAGTTTACAGAGCATAGGGTAGATAATATATAGGTTCGTTTCGTGTGTATTTTAGTCCAGACGCCATCTAATTAACTATCGATTTGACCTCAGATGACCATATAAGCGATGTAAACAAAAATAAAGATACGAATAGATTAAACCAACACGTGCAATTGCATTTTTATAGGTCTGTTTGGTTTTATTTTATAGATTAAAAATAGATGTTTCTCATTGTTTTTAACCATATAAGATAAGAATGATTTTATGTGCTTCGAATTAGTAATCAAATGATTTACCGTAGTTTCACTTTCATTGTTGACATTCTTTTTCTTTAAATAACACGCACGAACAATGCATGCGTTGTCAATCTCTAGCTAGGGGTTAACTTGAAGTTCACATGAATACCGGTTAGAATGATGATGACGTTTTCACTTGCAAGTGAATCAGTCAAAAATTATGTTTAATCGCTTATTTCAACAAAATTAAAGGAAATTGATTGCTAAAAGCAAATTATTATTTCATTATTCCAATTTGATTGATCTAAAAAAAAATCATACTTTATATTTTTATATATATCGTAGCTAGTGCCCCTTTAAGTAAGGAATTAAATCTAAATTACATTACCAGGCCTCACGGTCATAAAACTTTCGAGCATGATTTTTGTAATCAGACTCGAAAATCAACCAATCAAATTGATGGAATTCATGTTTCGAGCCTGATCTTTGTGCTCCGAGCACTGAGCAAAGTTTTATGCCTTCAAGGCTAGAACATTGGTAAAAAAAAACATTTCAGAATCACAAGGGATGCATGGTACTGTCACCAACAGTGGAAAACAATTCATCTCAGCTGTAGTTTATAACCATCTATACATACCTTAACTTTGGTAAGCTGGTCTAAATTTGTGATCTTTGCAATTCTGCTTTGGTTCAAGTCTATGTCCTGAAAATATAAAAGGAATTGTGTTCTATTTTCTATATATAGTCAACAGTAAATTATTGATATTATGACAGACATAGATGTTTTTTAATGTATTTTAACAAGAGGACGAGAGAATAAATTTTAATTGTTATACTTCTTTAAGTAAAAAAAAAATACTGGTACAAGTAGTACCTCTGACTGACTGTTATCAGGCTATAATAAAAGTTAAATTATTCTTTGTTTAAAATTCCTTTATAATCTAAGGAGATGTTATTTAACTAAAGAGACAACAAATGATGTGTATTTCACAACTAGATATTCAATATATATATACATGTAAGGCACTGTATGTTGTTTAATAATGAGCAAATCCTATACCATAAAGTGATGAATCATGGTTATAATTAGGCACCAAGAAAGATGTGCAACCCAAGCCAGGTTATAACTTGTGTCTTGTTTTTAATATATGGCTTGGTATATAATTGAGGCGAATTTGGTTTTATATTTTGTCATATTGGAAGCTTAAGACTGAAGCCACAGGATGTACAAAATCTAAGAGTTGGCACATATTGCTTTATGCACATGTATAATTTTGAGAAACATGGAAATTGATGACACAGACTTTATGCTGCAAATGTGTGCCCTAAATCATAAATGGTTAGTTATAGAGTGTAAAGCAAATAAATAATACATGTACACTTATTTGTTTTTCTCCTTGGATTATGGAACTTTTATTAACAACAAACTTTCCTATAACCTTCACAAAAGCTTTATTACCCAGGTCCCCATTCAATAACTATATATTCTCTGTAGTATTACTGGTAGGTAGTGAAAAAAAGGTGTATTCCCCTCAGAACAATTTTTATCAAACTAGACATAGATATATATACTTCATTTCTAAATTGATAGGGGGTACGGCAGGGATTCTGTTACCCCACTATTTATATAATTTAGATTTTTTTTAAATATAACCTTTTCCCATATTATTTGGGTTTCATGTAAGAGTGGAATACGAAAGTGTCAAACAAGAAAAATTGGTAAATACACAGCTGGGAACACCAAGAAAGATGACAGAAGAAAAGGTGAGCCATTCAAGGGGCATGTACTATCATCTTGTATATAGATAGTGCCCCCCCCCCCCCCACCCCCAAAATCATACCTCTGCATCAATGTCAACAATAACATGGTCTGTTCCCTCCTCGTCTTGGACATCCTCCATTTCTTCATCTTCTGACAATACTTTGTCTGCCATCTCTCGCTACAATAAAGGTAATTTGTAAAATAAAAAGAGGTAATTCAGCCTGTTCAGCATGTTCAGAGTAGAATCTGCCTCCCTTGAACTATTGACATACAACAATCCCTTTTCCATTGTGGCATCAAATATTTTGTATTATATGATGTAAAAATTTAACAGGGACCTTTGTGATGTCAAATAATGGTGGACAAATATTGATAAATTGTATTGCCATTTGTCCCTAATAAACACACCTATAACTGAAACAGAAAGGAATTAATTTAAATCACAGAAACAAATAAGTTGATCATTTAATTTGAGTTCCGTTGACAAATTATGATTATATTAATTGTTTTGACAATACTTCAGTTATTACAAATTCAGATTAATTCATTCCTACGTTTTTTTAAATTGTAAACAAAATGAAATAGGCAAATAGTTTCATCGAAGTTGATTTTTCTGATTTTCTTTTTGCTGAATGATCTGGGTTTTTTTTTAAATACATGTCATGTATTATATGTACGTAGTAGCCAAAAGTGTATCCATATCCAATGCCTAAGACTTTTGGCTGCACTTTGGTAATATCAGAACACCAATTTACTAATTAATTATTCAGATAATATTTCTAATTTCGTGAAATCTCTTTTTATAAATGTAAGGTTTCACCATTAAGATTGATTACATACATGTAGTGAGTTTCTAAATCACTGATTCAAATAAATATTTTGTCCATAAAGCCAAAAGGTTGTCTTTTTTTAATAATCACCTGTCACCTACAAAATGTATACTCTTAGTGATTTAATTTTATTATAGCTTTAAATATTGAATACTAATGATCCATGGACTAATTATGTTGCTGAAATTATCAGAACCAACATCTTTGTTGATAGGATCGGATGACCAGGTCATTTCAGGTGATAACCTTGTACTGAATCTAGAATAATGACATAAAAATCACTTGTTTAAGTTTTACCAATGTTATTTCAACTGATTGGGCGGAGCTAATTTTTTAATTTGCATAAGGACAGTCTATTTGAAGATGTGTGTGATAAGGATGATTGCCGTTAAAATTAATATTGAATTCTAATCCCCTATCAGTGTCACTAAACTAAACGCATATACAAAAGAAATGAGTGTATGATATGGGAAGAATACATTGTAACTGGACACTTCATTGATGATTTTATCCCAAAACTCCTGTTTATAGATGGATGGACTAGTCTTGAATAAGTGAACTTCTGAAACCCCGCCCAGTCAAGTGAAATAAATCTAGTAATATCAATACCTCAATCTCCTTCAAAAAAAAATCACTTCTTAAAATATCATTATTTTAATAACCAACTCCACTAATTACACCTGAACAGTGAAATTTTTAACAGTGAAATTTTGATCATGACATGAACATGATCATGATGATGAACAGTTGAATTTTAAAAAGTCTGTAAGATGAAACCTTGAATTTTACATGAAAAATACTCTCAATGCCAGGAAAATCAGTTCATTATGTAATGCCATCATTATAGCATTTTTCAACTAAAATAGAGTTTGCAGCTAAATAATTGCATCATAGGCATAATATAAGTGGATGAAAATACTTTCACCAGAAACCCATAGCATGCACGTATCTATCACATTCCACAATTTCTATGTACATTTTACATGATGCAAAGACCATATGTTGTTGTATGTACGTCATATGAATTCGTACTATGCATGCTTTTTTAATGGAAATTTTGATGTCATAATGCTTTTGTAAAAGTAAGAAAAGCTGTGAGAAGAGGATAATTGATTATAATTGCTGCAAAAATGGTGGCGGAGCGAGCGAGCGAGGGAGGGAGCGAGGGAGGGAGGGAGGGAGGGAGGGAGGGAGGGAGGGACGGAGGAGAATTTAACAGTGGGCTGCCATGATCATGATAATAAAACAAGTCATGGAGATCCCTGTTAATCTTTAAAGTCTGATCGTGAGTCGTATTTTAAATGTACAATGAATCTGATGTACAGTAGTTGTTGTCTGTTTATGTAATACATACATGTTTCTCGTTTTTATATAGATTAGACCGTTGGTTTTCCCGTTTGAATGTTTTTACACTTGTAATGTTGGGGCCTTTTATAGTTTGCTGTTTTGTGTGAGCCAATGCTCCGTGTTGAAGGCCTTAGCTTGACCTATAATGATTTACTTTTATAAATTGTTATTTGGATGGAGAGTTGTCTCATTGGCACTCATACCACATCTTCCTACATTGTATATCTAAGAACATGACTCAATGACAATATAACATATGTATGTGTCCCCTTTGTAATGCAGTAAAAGTGTTTATAAGTACTCCCCTTGAATAATGACTAATGTTTACACATGAATATAACAAAATGTAGAAACTGCGTTTCAGAAAAACACAGGGAAAAGGAAACGAATTATAAAATCATGAAAATATAATTATATTTGATACAAGAGACAGGTAAATTCATTTAAGAGTAATGATGGTAGAGTGTGACATGTTGCCATTGCAGCAATTTTACCTATAATTTGATAAATTCTGAAAGATTCGTAGAGGATGATTCAGTCTTTCAGACTTTCCCGGGTTGTGAGACAGACAAAATGTAAACAATGTAAGGCTGGCGGTTTTGTAAACTCTTTTTCTATTGGTTGAAATTACTAAACGAATGTACCTATAAGTGGGATAACATATCCGTATACGGACCAGATAAGAAATGATTTTTCTTACTATGTAAACCTCTGTACTTACTTTAAATAGCTCAGGAGTTGAAAAAATCATTTAAAAAAAATAAAATACAATAAAATACAATTGAAATCATAATTATTCATTTTTGGAATTTATTATTGTCAAGAGTTATGATTACAAGTGGTATAAATATTGCATTAAAAGTTCATTATTCCATTTAATAAAAGTACTTGTTTTTCAAGAGTCATAAATATTATGGATCTCATAGATAAACAAACAACAGATAACATTTTCACCTTTTTATAATCGTGTAAAACAAATGTATATAAAATGTATTTGTATAATTTCATAATGTTAAAAATATTGTTTACACCAAAATGGTTAGAATCTCGGGGACTTATTATAATACCTTATGCAGCGCGAGATTTTACTATACAAATCCTTGACAAAAACAAATAATTGAATGTTTTGTTAAAATATACGTTGTAAATTTCAAGTTGTCCAAGGGATTCTCAAAGTTGAAAAAAAAACAAATTAACCAACGATGCCTGAGATACTCAATGTATAAGGAATTGTCTTGTCAGTTCAGGGGCGGATCCAGCCATTTAAAAAAGGGGGGCCTAACCCAGAACAAAGAGGGGGTTCCAACTACATGTCCGTATAAAATTGCATTGTTCGTCCAAAAAATTGGGTTTCAACCCCCCACCCCTGGATCCGCCACTGATGTATAAGTAAATCAAGTTGTCGAACAGAACTATGTAAAAGGAGAATTTACAGATAACTTTTGCGTCTGTAACATATACATGTATAAACAAAGCAAGTGAGTTCTTATCTGTCGTTACTTTTTTTGGTACTGGTCCACTATTTGACCTTAAAAGGAATTACTTCCTGGTTCGGCATCCTGTAAAATAGTTCTAATAAAAAGAGAACTGCTGGACCACATTGCATTACAAAAGATTGCGATTTTAATCATAATGTCAAAAATCAGTTATATATCCGTTATATATTTCATAAACTATTAATGTTCAGGAATGATCTACCGATTACCTATAGGACTATATTTTATCGTGTATTCATAGTGAAGATTTTTTCATAATACTTTTTGTAACCGAAAATGCAAAAATAGAGCAATGGCCAGGAACGACCGAAAACGAAATCAAGATCTCGTGTTTCGTGTGCTTTTTGTATATAAATTTGCAAAATTTGTGTAGCTTTGGTTAAAATTAAAACACCGTGTTTGAGTAAGAAATAGGATTTGTAGGCTTTGGAAACTCGGAAAGAATTGAGTATCGCTTCTCGGCCTTTTGGCTAAGATCAAAGTGTAGTATCTGTTCTTATCAGCTTAATATCTGATACGTACCCCATGTGGGTACTTCGATATTAAACTGATTTTTGCAACTAGGTGAGATGTTAGGTGCTTGCACCGCTCTTGCCACGAGTTGGCCTGGTATTGCAGTACCTCCAGGATCGGCTCACTCCCCTATTTGGGGAGAAAATTAAAATAGAAAAATAGCTTTTCCTTCAATAGCCTGCGACACAGCCCCAGTAAAATATTCTCTAATGCTTTTCACTGCTACATGTGTACTTTTTCTATATATCTTTCTTAGTATTCTATTCAAGGAGTTTGCGTAAATTGTATAGTTTTACTCATTGTTGTTGTAAATAATTCTACTTCTCGTGCATGTAAAATAAGTTGCATTTTTTTTTTTTTTTTTTTTATGTCTATTCTCTAAAAAGTTATTCTCTTTTCTTGTAATGTAATATTTTTGTTGTCGCTTGCTTGTATTTATAACAGCACATGTCAGTGTAATAATGTTTTTCTCGTTCCTAAAAAGAAACTCTATAAATTTTTAGCGTTACGGAAAAACGCGGGGAAAAGAATTACGTCCCCTTCTACTGTTTCAATCATCGTTAATAGCGACGTCGCCTCAGAACGAGGGCAAACGATGGAAACTGCAGTCGGCCGGTAAGTTTTTTCCTCCTTCTAAAATTTATTTAAAAATTGCTGTACCGGTCAATTCCTTTAAAAAATAGAACAGGTGAACTGTTTATGTTTGTGTTAACTAAACGAGACAGTGAAAAGTCCGTGCTGATTGTGAAAAAGCGTTGAATTTATTTTCTGATTAATGAAATTTCCTAGGCTTTAAAAACTGCGTTCGTCGGACCTAGGATGAATCAACATGATCATGTTATTTCGTTCGATTAAGATTAAATACGTATACGTATGTTATACGTTTAAAAATGTATTCTCGCGACTTGCCGTATTTCACAAGCCGCTTTTTATTTTCACACCCGTTTTGTCATGCAGAAATCGTTTCATGCTGTCAGGTATTTGAAGCAAAGCAAGATCTCGTGTTTCGTGTGCTTTTTGTATATAAATTTGCAAAATTTGTGTAGCTTTGGTTAAAATTAAAACACCGTGTTTGAGTAAGAAATAGGATTTGTAGGCTTTGGAAACTCGGAAAGAATTGAGTATCGCTTCTCGGCCTTTTGGCTAAGATCAAAGTGTAGTATCTGTTTTATCAGCTTAATATCTGATACGTACCCCATGTGGGTACTTCGATATTAAACTGATTTTTGCAACTAGGTGAGATGTTAGGTGCTTGCACCGCTCTTGCCACGAGTTGGCCTGGTATTGCAGTACCTCCAGGATCGGCTCACTCCCCTATTTGGGGAGAAAATAAAATAGAAAAATAGCTTTCCCTTCAATAGCCTGCGACACAGCCCCAGTAAAATATTCTCTAATGCTTTTCACTGCTACATGTGTACTTTTTCTATATATCTTTCTTAGTATTCTATTCAAGGAGTTTGCGTAAATTGTATAGTTTTACTCATTGTTGTTGTAAATAATTCTACTTCTCGTGCATGTAAAATAAGTTGCATTTTTTTTTTTTTATGTCTATTCTCTAAAAAGTTATTCTCTTTTCTTGTAATGTAATATTTTTGTTGTCGCTTGCTTGTATTTATAACAGCACATGTCAGTGTAATAATGTTTCTCGTTCCTAAAAAGAAACTCTATAAATTTTTAGCGTTACGGAAAAACGCGGGGAAAAGAATTACGTCCCCTTCTACTGTTTCAATCATCGTTAATAGCGACGTCGCCTCAGAACGAGGGCAAACGATGGAAACTGCAGTCGGCCGGTAAGTTTTTTCCTCCTTCTAAAATTTATTTAAAAATTGCTGTACCGGTCAATTCCTTTAAAAAATAGAACAGGTGAACTGTTTATGTTTGTGTTAACTAAACGAGACAGTGAAAAGTCCGTGCTGATTGTGAAAAAGCGTTGAATTTATTTTCTGATTAATGAAATTTCCTAGGCTTTAAAAACTGCGTTCGTCGGACCTAGGATGAATCAACATGATCATGTTATTTCGTTCGATTAAGATTAAATACGTATACGTATGTTATACGTTTAAAAATGTATTCTCGCGACTTGCCGTATTTCACAAGCCGCTTTTTATTTTCACACCCGTTTTGTCATGCAGAAATCGTTTCATGCTGTCAGGTATTGAAGCAAAGCAAGATCTCGTGTTTCGTGTGCTTTTTGTATATAAATTTGCAAAATTTGTGTAGCTTTGGTTAAAATTAAAACACCGTGTTTGAGTAAGAAATAGGATTTGTAGGCTTTGGAACTCGAAAGAATTGAGTATCGCTTCTCGCCTTTGGCTAGATCAAAGTGTAGTATCTGTTCTTATCACTTATATTGATACTACCCATGTGGTACTTCGATATAAACTGATTTTTGCAACTAGGTGAGATGTTAGGTGCTTGCACGCTCTTGCCACGAGTTGGCCTGGTATTGCAGTACCTCCAGGATCGCTCACTCCCCTATTTGGGAGAAAATAAAATAGAAAAATAGCTTTCCCTTAAATAGCCTGCGACACAGCCCCAGTAAATATTCTCTAATGCTTTTCACTGCTACATGTGTACTTTTTCTATATATCTTTCTTAGTATTCTATTCAAGGAGTTTGCGTAAATTGTATAGTTTTACTCATTGTTGTTGTAAATAATTCTACTTCTCGTGCATGTAAAATAAGTTGCATTTTTTTTTTTTTTTTATGTCTATTCTCTAAAAAGTTATTCTCTTTTCTTGTAATGTAATATTTTTGTTGTCGCTTGCTTGTATTTATAACAGCACATGTCAGTGTAATAATGTTTTCTCGTTCCTAAAAAGAAAACTCTATAAATTTTTAGCGTTACGGAAAAACGCGGGGAAAAGAATTACGTCCCCTTCTACTGTTTCAATCATCGTTAATAGCGACGTCGCCTCAGAACGAGGGCAAACGATGGAAACTGCAGTCGGCCGGTAAGTTTTTTCCTCCTTCTAAAATTTATTTAAAAATTGCTGTACCGGTCAATTCCTTTAAAAAATAGAACAGGTGAACTGTTTATGTTTTGTGTTAACTAAACGAGACAGTGAAAAGTCCGTGCTGATTGTGAAAAAGCGTTTGAATTTATTTTCTGATTAATGAAATTTCCTAGGCTTTAAAAACTGCGTTCGTCGGACCTAGGATGAATCAACATGATCATGTTATTTCGTTCGATTAAGATTAAATACGTATACGTATGTTATACGTTTAAAAATGTATTCTCGCGACTTGCCGTATTTCACAAGCCGCTTTTTTATTTTCACACCCGTTTTGTTCATGCAGAAATCGTTTCATGCTGTCAGGTATTTGAAAGCAAAGCAAGATCTCGTGTTTCGTGTGCTTTTTGTATATAAATTTGCAAAATTTGTGTAGCTTTGGTTAAAATTAAAACACCGTGTTTGAGTAAGAAATAGGATTTGTAGGCTTTGGAAACTCGGAAAGAATTGAGTATCGCTTCTCGGCCTTTTGGCTAAGATCAAAGTGTAGTATCTGTTCTTATCAGCTTAATATCTGATACGTACCCCATGTGGGTACTTCGATATTAAACTGATTTTTGCAACTAGGTGAGATGTTAGGTGCTTGCACCGCTCTTGCCACGAGTTGGCCTGGTATTGCAGTACCTCCAGGATCGGCTCACTCCCCTATTTGGGGAGAAAATTAAAATAGAAAAATAGCTTTCCCTTCAATAGCCTGCGACACAGCCCCAGTAAAATATTCTCTAATGCTTTTCACTGCTACATGTGTACTTTTTCTATATATCTTTCTTTATTCTATACTCAGGATCGCTACTTTGGAGAAATAATGAAAATTTCTTCAAGTCGACGCCAGTAATATTTAATGCTTTCTGCTACTTTTTTCATATATCTTTCTCAAGTTTTGTTCTAAATATTTTTATATTGTTGTTGTAAATAATTCCTTTCGGCAATGTAAATAAGTTGATTTTTTTTTTTTTTGTTATTAATCCTAAAAAAGTTATTCTCTTGATGAAAATTTTGTTGTCGCTTGCTTGTATTTTATTTCTATGTAATAAATTTTTCCTTGCTAAAAAGAAACTCTATAACTTAGGTTAGAAAAACCTGGAAATGAATTAGTCTTCATGTTTTCAATCATGTTCGTTAAAAGGACGTCGCGCAGACGGCAAACGATGGAAACTGCATTGTTCAACTTTTTTCTCATCTAAAATTTTTAAAATGCTGTAGTTAATCCTTAAAAATAGACAGTGTTGTGTTTTTTGTTTAACAAACAGACAGTGAAGTCGTGCTGATTGTGAAAAACTGAATTTATTTTGATTAATGAAATTTAGGTTTAGACTGCGTTCTCGGACTAGATGAATCAACTATCATTTCCTTTTGGCGATTAAGATTAAATAGTAATCTGTTTATCGTTTAAAATGATTCATCGCGATTGCCGTATTCACAAGCCGCTTTTATTTCACACCGTTTGCAGCAGTAAGTCGTTTCAGCTGCAGGTTTGAAGCAAGCAAGTCCGGTATTGCGTTCTTTTGGTATATAAATTTGCAAAATTTGGTAGCTTGGTTAAAATAAAAAAGTGTTTGATAAAAATGATTTGTGCTTGGAAACCCGAAAAATTGTTATGCTTTTCCTCGCCTTTGTTTGCTAATCAAATGTAGTATCTTTCTTATCAGCTTAATATCTGATACGTACCCCATGTGGGTACTTCGATATTAAATGATTTTTGCAACTAGTGAGATGTTAGGTGCTTGCACCGCTCTTGCCACGAGTTGGCCTGGTATTGCAGTACCTCCAGGATCGGCTCACTTCCCCTAATTTGGGGAGAAAATTAAAATAGAAAAATAGCTTTCCCTTCAATAGCCTGCGACACGCCCCAGTAAAATATCTCTAATGCTTTCACTGCTACATGTGTACTTTTTCTATATATCTTTCTATATTCTATTCAAGGAGTTTGCGTAAATTGTATAGTTTTACTCATTGTTTGTAAATAATTCTACTTCTCGTGCATGTAAAATAAGTTGCATTTTTTTTTTTTTTTTTATGTTATTCTCTAAAAAGTTATTCTCTTTCTTGTAATGTAATATTTTTGTTGTCGCTTGCTTGTATTTATAACAGCACATGCAGTGTAATAATGTTTTCTCGTTCCTAAAAAGAAACTCTATAAATTTTTAGCGTTACGGAAAAACCGGGGAAAAGAATTACGTCCCCTTCTACTGTTTCAATCATCGTTAATAGCGACGTCGCTCAGAACGAGGGCAAACGATGGAAACTGCAGTCGGCGTAAGTTTTTTCCTCCTTCTAAAATTTATTAAAATTGCTGTCCGGTCAATTCCTTAAAAAATAGAACAGTGAATGTTTTGTTTGTGTTAACTAAACGAGACAGTGAAAAGTCCGTGCTGATTGTGAAAAACGTTGAATTTATTTTCTGATAATGAAATTCCTAGGCTTTAAAAACTGCGTTCGTCGGACCTGGTAATCAACATATCATTTATTTCGTTCGATTAAGATTATACGTATACGTATGTTATACGTTTAAAAATGTATTCTCGCGATTGCCGTATTTCACAAGCCGCTTTTTATTTTCACACTTTTGTCATGCAGAAATCGTTTCATGCTGCAGGTATTTGAAGCAAAGCAGATCTCGTGTTTCGTGTGCTTTTTGTATATAAATTGCAAAATTGTGTAGCTTTGTTAAAATTAAAACACCGTGTTTGAGTAAGAAATAGGATTGTAGGCTTTGGAAACTCGGAAAGAATTGAGTATGCTTCTCGCCTTTTGGCTAGTCAAAGTGTAGTATCTGTTCTTATCAGCTTAATATCTGATACGTACCCCATGTGGGTACTTGATATTAAACTGATTTTTGCAACTAGGTGAGATGTTAGGTGCTTGCACCGCTCTTGCCACGAGTTGGCCGTATTGCAGTACCTCCAGGATCGGCTCACTCCCTATTTGGGGAGAAAATTAAAATAGAAAAATAGCTTTCCCTTCAATAGCCTGCGACACAGCCCAGTAAAATATTCTCTAATGCTTTTCACTGCTACATGTGTACTTTTTCTATATATCTTTCTTAGTATTCTATTCAAGGAGTTTGCGTAAATTGTATAGTTTTACTCATTGTTGTTGTAAATAATTCTACTTCTCGTGCATGTAAAATAAGTTGCATTTTTTTTTTTTTATGTCTATTCTCTAAAAAGTTATTCTCTTTCTTGTAATGTATATTTTTGTTGTCGCTTGCTTGTATTTATAACAGCACATGTCAGTGTAATAATGTTTTTCTCGTTCCTAAAAGAAACTCTATAAATTTTTAGCGTTACGGAAAAACGCGGGGAAAAGAATTACGTCCCCTTCTATGTTTCAATCATCGTTAATTAGCGACTCGCCTCAGAACAGGCAAACGTGAAACTGCAGTCGCCGTATTTTTCCCCTTCTAAAATTTATTTTTGCTTACGGTAATCCTTAAAAAATAGACGTGAACTGTTTATGTTGTGTTAATAACGAGACGTGAAAAGTCCAGCGATGTGAAAAAGCGTATTTTTTCTATTAAATATTTTATTAAAAACTGCGTTCGTCGGACCTAGATAATAACATGATCTGTTATTTGTTCGATAAGATTAATAGTAACGTATGTTATACGTTTAAAAATTATTCTGGCTTGCGTTTCACAACGCTTTTTATTACACCGTTTTGTCATGAAAATCGTTATGCGTCAGTATTTGAAGCAAAAAATGTTTCGTGTGCTTTTTTATAAAATTTCAAATTTTACTTTGGTTAAAATTAACACCGGTTTGAAGAAATAGGATTTGTAGGTTTGGCTCGAAAAATTGAATCGCTTCTGGCTTTGGCTAAGATCAAAGTGTAGTATGTTTATGTAATCTTGACCCCAGTGGTATTCGTATTACTGTTTTGCTAGGAGAGTTAGTGCTTCACGCTCTTCACGAGTTCCTGTACGTACCCCAGTCGGCTCATCCCTATTTGGGAGAAAATAAATAGAAAATAGCTTTCCCTTCAATAGCCTGCGACACAGCCCCAGTAAAATATCTCAATGCTTTTCACTCTACATGTGTACTTTTTATATATATCTTCTTTTTCTATCAGATTGCGAAATGTATAGTTTTATCTTGTTGTATAATTCTACTTCTGTGCTGTAAAATAATTGCTTTTTTTTTTTTTTTGCTATTCTCTAAAAGTTATTCTTTTTCTTGTAATGTAATATTTTGTTGTGCTGTATTAAACAGCCATGTCAGTGTAATAATGTTTTCTCGTTCCTAAAAAGAAACTCTATAAATTTTTAGCGTTACGAAAAACGCGGAAAAGATTACGTCCTTATGTTTCAATCATCTTAATAGCGTCGCTCAAACGAGGGCAAAAGAAATAGTCGGCCGTAGTTTTTTCCTCCTTCTAAATTATTAAAATTGCTGTACGGCAATCAAAAAATAGACAGGTGAACTGTTTTGTTTGTTAACTAAAAGCAGTAAAGTCCGTGCTATGTGAAAAGCGTGAATTTATTTTCTGATTAATGAAATTCTAGGCTTAAAACTGCGTTCGTGGACTAGATGAATCAACATGATCATTATTTCTTCGATTAAGATAAATACGTATACATGTTATCGTTTAAAATGTATTCTCGCGATCCGTATTTCCAGCCGTTTTTATTTCACACCGTTTTGTCATGCAGAAATGTTTCTGCTGTCAGGTATTTGACAAGCAAGATCCTGTTTTTTGCTTTTGTATATAATTTGCAAAATTGTGTAGCTTTGTTAAAATAAAGTTTGAAAGAAATGGATTGTAGCTTTGGAAACTCGAAAGAATTGAGTATCGTTTGGCTTTTGGCTAAGATCAAAGTGTGTTTGTTCTATAGCTTATATTGTACTACCCATTGGGTACTTCGAATTAAACGTTTTTGCAATAGGTGAGATTTAGGTGCTTGCACCGTCTTGCCACGAGTTGGCCTGGTATTGCAGTACCTCAGGATCGCTTCACTCCCCTATTTGTGGGGACAAATTAAAATAGAAAAATAGCTTTCCTTCAATAGCCTGGAGCCCCCCGTAAATTTCCTAAGCTTTTCACTGAATGTTACTTTTTCTATATCTTTCTTAGTATTCTATTCAAGGAGTTTGCGTAAATTGTAAGTTTTATCATTGTTGTTTAAATAATTCTACTTCTCGTGCATGTAAATAGTTGCTTTTTTTTTTTTTTTATGTCTATTCTCTAAAAGTTATTCTTTTTCTTTTTTAATATTTTTTTCGCTTGCTTTATTTATAACAGCATCTGTCATGTAATAATGTTTTCTCGTTCCTAAAATGAAACTCTATAAATTTTTAGCGTTACGGAAAAAACCGGGAAAAATTAGTCCCTTCTACTGATTCAATCATCGTTAATAGCGACGTCGCTCAGAACGAGGGCAAACGATGGAAACTGCAGTCGGCGGTAAGTTTTTTCCCCTTCTAAAAGTTTATTTAAAAATTGCTGTTCCGGTAATTCCTTTAAAAATAAACAGGTGACGTTTTAGTTTTGTTAACTAAAGAGACAGTGAAAGTCGTGCTGATTGTGAAAAAGCGTTGAATTTATTTTCATGATTAATGAATTTCTGGTTAAAAACTGCGTTCGTCGGACCTAGGATGAATCAACATGATCAGGTATTCGTTCGATTAAGATTAAATACGTATACGTATATTAAGTTTAAAAATGTATTCTCGCGACTTGCCGTATTTCACAAGCCGCTTTTATTTTCCACACCGTTTTGTCATGCAGAAATCGTTTCATGCTGTCAGGTATTTGAAGCAAAGCAAGATCTCGTGTTTCGTGTGCTTTTTATATAAATTTGCAAAATTTGGTATTTGTGTTTAAATTAAAACACGTGTTTGAGTAAGAAATAGGATTTGTAGGTTTGGAAACTCGGAAAGAATTGAGTATCGCTTCTCGGCCTTTTGGCTAAGATCAAAGTGTAG